>APFE030240749.1:0-33929 GCA_000404065.3 Pinus taeda | reverse complement strand
CCATTACTCCATCTGGAGTTCTCTACCTTGATCTGTGGAACACCTGACACATAGCCATTAGACGCTTGATGGAATCTTGGCTATAAATTCATCTGTTTGGTCCCCAAGTTAGCTTCTCAATCCCCTTCAGTTGTTTACACCATCTAGCTGAGAGAGCATAGCTTGGAAGTGCCTTCAGATTCACTGTGATTTTTCTTTTCTTTCTTCTTGGATTGTAGCTGGAGTTCTGTTTCAGTGAATAAAGCAAGTGGATTGTGGTTTGCAGCAAAAGCATTATCAATGGCTGGAGGTAATCCTGGGCATTGAAATTTCATTTTTAGATTCTCTAATTCCGCATATAGAATCGCTGTTGTAAATTTCTTACAAGAAGCACATGAAATGTAGTATAATTAGAGGTAAACAAACTTTTCATGTCCATTAAATTTAAAACAACTATGTATAGATTTAATAGAGTTTGGTCTCAATGAATTGATTTGCACAAGTGGATTCTTTCTAATTGGACCAAGTATTGTGAAATTTTCTTGTGCTCCAAAGGGTATTTTGTTGTTCAATTTGATAATTCTATCGATTAACAAAAAATATTTGACATGGTCTCTAGTTTTGGGGCAAGGTGATGACCTTTATTACCCATTGGTTTTATATTTTGATCCTTCTTCAATGGTTGTATCCAAAATGTCAATTTGGGTCAAAACCCCAAATTTCGCTCTTCTATTTAAGAAACCTTTAGCATTTAATGACATGAAAAATACTTTGGGGGTTATTTAAAGTATGATGTGGATCACTTTGTGTAAGGTTTGTTCACATATTCTTAAATTTTCTTTGAGATTGATCTTAGCAAAGTTCTTCTAGGTAGAATGATACTAAATTTTTTAAATGTATGACTCTTGGTTATGAAAATACAACATTTTGTTGTTATATTTATTGAGCCAAGAGACTCATTCTACAACCCAGTATGAAGGCGATGTGTAAATATGTCAGTGCTCAACTTGGAGTCTATTAAAATAAAAGTAAAATATTCTCTAAATAGAAAAGAAATGTTGGCTATAATAAAAAAAATATGTTATGCATATTTAATTAGTTGTCCATATAACCTAATATAATAAAATATCCAATGTGAGTCATGAATAAAATATTTTAATAAGAATTAATATTGACGTACACTTAAAAATATATTAATAAAAAAAAAAGTATTTTAACGTGTGTTGATAAAATGACTCAATGATGTTGTTATGTAAAATATTTTATATATTGGTTTCAAAAATTATGTATATATCATATATTGAAAAAACAAGTTTTATTGGTTAAAACATTTGATGTCGTCTCAGTAATTTACAATTTAATCCTTTTTTAGGTATACGATTTTTTGTCAAAATCCAACAAAGAATTTTTGGACTTACAAGTTTAAGTTATAAAATACAATTTAAACAATGAAACATTACACATTATTTTTTCACTCTAAAATAAGTATGCTTAAGATGGATCTATGTTAGTCCTAATACAAGACATCTCCTCAAGTCTTGTGGTCCTCCAAAGAAGAAAAATGAACATTTCTTTAAATCCAAAATTTTGGCAACATTATGAATTCCCCTTGTGAATGATAAAGAGGATAAGAACTCCATAGATTTGCAAGTTTTAATTTTAAAAGAAGACTTGAATGATGGAACAATGATAAGAATGATGAGATAAATTAAAATGTCGGGGTTAATGAGGAAACTATCAATAAAGTGGATCCCCCATGTGAGATTGTAGCAAGTGAAGATATAACTCATAAAATTAAGAGATATAATGAATTTTATATTTGCAAGTCTAAGGTCCATGAGGTCATGGATAGATGGTGATCGGGTGTTCTGTTAAAGCACTCCTTGATGTGAAGTCACCAGTTCAATTCCCCGCCCAATTAAGGTGATATATTGGACATGTTGAAGATGTAGTCCTGCCAAGCTTACAAAAAACAAGATATCTATAAGTCTAATAAAGAATGACTATTCATTTAGATTCTAAAGGAAAAAAAAAATTGACATACATGCAATTTAAGAACCATAGGTTTAGAAAAAATTTAAAAAAAAGGAAGAAAGAGAAAAAAGATGATGAAAGATAATGTTTTTCACTATTCCATTTTAGTTGATACATAGTTGTCATTATTTTGATATATGTGTAAATATTTTGAGATATTTTTTAAAATAATTTAAAAAACATTTACAAAATATAACATTTTCATATTAAATTATAATTATTTTCTTTTACATGTTAACACCTTCTAAAATATATTATTAAAATTGGGAGAAAATAGTAATAATATTGAAAAAATTATAAATAAAGAGTTAATATAATTATTATAATAATTAAATATGTAAATAATATTCCAAATTTAGCAAAGAAGGGGTGGGGATAAATATGAAAACTTATTAATTTAAACAGGAATAATGAAGACTTAATAAACAAAAATAAATATTCACTATAAGTAAGAAGGCACAAATACTATATAAATTATGAAAATAATAAAATATTTATAATACAGAATCGACTATAGAATTATTAATAAATGTTTTTTTGTTTTTAAATAGTATGAAATATAAAAATATAGAATATGAAATTAATAGGTAAATATAGTATTGAAATATAGTGATGATATATTTAATATATTAGAGTGAGTAAAATAAATAAGAGGAAATAGATAATATAATAAAGATATAGAAGTAGTGTTCCATGGGGACACACTCCGGAGGGTAGGGGATGTGCTTTGTCACTCTCCCACTCTCTTTGGATAGGGAAACTCTTGGGGAAACATTTCTCATGTCCTCCTTTTTAGGGAAACTCCAACGGACCTTTTTCTCGATGACGAAAAGCAACCTCACGTTCCCACAAATTTATTTGCTAATAACAATTAAAAACATAAAAACTCTAAAACATAATCATCCACATTTCTCATTAACCCTACGATTTACCTTGTCACCCGACATTGTCCTTCTACTGTCGCTTAACTTTTTACCTTACCACTTGAGATTTTCCTACGGCCGCTACTCGACATTTTCCATCCGCAATTTGTTGTGATTCAGATTTACCATAGACCGAGGGCCTTAGAAATTTTGAGTTGTGATTTTCATTTTGTGACTTGGAACTGTCAAATTGGAGTTGTGATTTTTATTATTTGACTTGGAGCCATTGGATTGGAGCTGCATTTATTATTTAGTATTTTTTGAGAAATTTACTAGGATTGCACTGCTTTCTATGTTTATTTTTAGTTTAATATTCTATGGCTATGTTAGAATTCAGCATAATCTTATTGTCTATATGATGAATTTACTTTTGATGTGCATTGTGTAATTTCAATTGTCAAATGATTAATTTAATTTAGATTTACCTTACATAATATTAATGCCAATTGCCAAATGATGAATTTAGATGGAACATTGCATAATGTCAAATGATGGATTCAATTTAGTAATTTACTTTCAGATTTACAAGTTGACATTGATGATTGCAGAAATGTCAAATGATAACTATGATTCATAATAGTCCAATTCAAACGATCAAATTCATCCCCGATCATGGTGCGAGCGGTTTAATAGCAGTAATAGTATAATGGACATCTCTCGAAACCCAAGGTGATCCGTTGCCACCCTCCACATCCTCGTATCACATGGAGTGGCAACAACACGTCTGAAAGCAATCAATGTAACTTATGAAGGTGGAAGGTTAGCTTAATGTGACATGCACCCAGCCTTTTCGGTGTTCAATTTGGTAATTTCTCGTTTTGTGTTTGTGCTTGGCATAAGTTTGGAATTGAGCATCTCTGCAACATGCAGCAGAATTTTGTGACAGAAATTTACAGGACTCTGATTCATTCACCATTGGTTCAGGTCATCGGTCTTTGGTATGTGCTTAGACTTCTAACTTATTTATCTATCATGGAGTGCTCTTCTTGTCTTCAGGTTTCATGGGAGAAGGGATATGATTTGTATAAAATGGGTTTGGAAATGTATTCTCTGGAAGTGGGTATGGTCGTCTCTGAATTGCTTGAAGATTGTCTTTTTTTCCTTATTCCTGTGTTTGTGCTCTATGGAGTTTTGTTGGCTTGTATAGGTGCTATGTTGATGAGGCCAACAGGGCACTTATGATCTCTATGGACCTCTCACGGACACCCCAACCATGGTTATCCTCTAGCATTTTGTTGCCATAGCCCGAATATTCTCAAGTTTCTACGAAACAATGGATTGGAAGGTCATTCTGCGCTACAACGGTTTGATTGTTGTTGGCCTCATGGTTTTGAAAATTGGTATGGCTTCTTTGTAAGGCCCCAAGGTTGAAATTGGGGCCACTATTGGGTTTTGCATGGGATGTGGTTCTCACCATCAATTACCTTGATAGGTTCTCTCCGGCATGACCCCCAACAACACTTTTCACCTCGGTTGTGGCTCGTTTTGGGTTGGCATCTTGAGTATCGATTTAGGGGTTTCATTTTGTTTTATTTGTATCATAAACGTTAGATCATGGGTCGAGTGGCTTCTGGAAGAGGTCAGACTAGGCAAGGCTCTCGTGGGCATGAAAAGAAGGCCAATTCGGCTAGTACCTCTAACAACCCTAGCACATCTTTTGAAAAATCACGTGGATGCAAGTCCACCTCCTGGATTATTAAAGAAGCGACTACAATGCATCATTCAAGATCGACCCATGCTCGTCAACTCATTTCTAAATGGGAGGAAGAGTTAAATGAGACAGTGGGATTGCTAGACCTTGACTTAGATGATTGGCATACCCTAGTGCCTAATAAGTGGACGGTGCACTTGTATTGGTTGTTAAAGATCCTACTGGTTAAATCCCTGAAGCATATCCCCCCAAGATTGGCCACGAATGCTCAAGCTCTACTAGGCTATAGCAAAGATTTTCAGCAAATCAAATTTAAGATACAACAACAAAGCCACTGCCTTAGCCGTAGTAAAAGGCATATCCCATGCATTCCACAATCTGAACTTCCTAGGTCAAGTGTCAAGGATCCGACTCTTGTTGACTCAAAAGATGATGAGTAGTCTGGCGTATCACTTCTCTTTTACTTATTAGTATATGCAACAATTTTTATCATTTCAGTACCTTTAGCACATATACAAATATTGAGATGTTAGGCAGTTTAAGGACAATTACAATTTTTTGGCCTGGAAGGATAAACCATTCTATTTTGATTTTGGATGGGTTATCATGTTGTTAGGTGGCCAACAGACCTGGTTTACCACTAGGCAGGTTGAGGCCACCTAACCACTTAGCATATGGATGTAATATGTCTATTTTTTATGTTAACGTAAAGAAAGGCCCTACCAAGCTTACAAAAAAAAGATCATATTTAGATGTACATTTCATAATTATTAAGATTTACTATTTACTAACTTAGTTATTGACATAATGTTGGGATTTTATTTTTTCTTTTACATATTAAATTTTTAGTAGTTTTATACTTTTTATGACGTTGACGTCCCCTCGTTTCCCTAAAATTTCCATAAATTTTGGGGTTCCTTATATACATCCCCCTTGTGCGTATCCCAGCTCCGGCATTTCCTGTCCCAGAAACTCGGTGGAACATTGTATAGAAGGGACATTAAAGATAACATAATTAAATAGATATGACGAGAAATGGGAAGGGAAGTTAGGGAGGAGGATATAAAAAGTGGATTAATGACAAATTCTATGGATAATTGGTTACAAAAGATGACTTAGTTTGTAGTCATCTTTGTGACAAGAGATGACAAAGGGATGGAAATGAAAGTTATCAAAGAAGACATAAAAAGTTGATATTGACAAATAGTATGGATAGTTGGTTACTAAAACAACTTTGTTTGTAGCCATATTTGTTAGTGAAATTATTGTGTTGATTTTTTAAATTTCTATGGCTTTCAAATAAATGATGCAATCTGAATAATGAGAGTTGAAATTGAAACTTTGGTTTGATTAAAAAAATTGAGGTGTTTAATATTATGAGTACACTCTTCAACAATAGATTTGGAATATCATTTATAAAAGATTCTTTGAGCTAAGTTTGAATATATTGATTGATTTGCTCAATGTAATATTTGTGACTAGAATGAGGAATTTGAAAAACTCCTTAACAATGAACAAGGTTTGTTTTATCTTTGACAAATCTAAATAATTGTTTAAACATCTTGTGAAATTTAAAGAAACTTTTATTGTTCCTTTTGGCTAATATTTTCAGAATTCAATCGATGTAAGGGAGGAAATGTGCACCACAATATTGTGAGCTCAAAGATTACAAAAATAAAGGCTTATGAATCTTGATTAATTGCACTTAAATCATCAAAAAATGAAATCATAGACATGTGTAATGCGGTGAAAAAATTATGTACTTCAAGGTAGATAAGAGCTAGGAAATGAACGTTATATATATATATAGTAAATAAAAACTTTATGAGTACATGTAGCTCAATGTAGCAAAGAGTTAGAAATTTGTCACATAAGAATTCCACACATAGAAGTATTTATGGCCTATTAGTTAGTGCTACTATTGGTAGCATGGTGTTGGCAACAATATCAACAGTTGGGCTAGTTGTGTGTTGGCATTGATGTCAACTAGGTGTTCATGTATGGTTTTGATGATATTGTAGGTTGTTGATATGTTGTTTATACATGGGTGATACATGTGTTGGTAGATTTGGTTAGTGTAGATTGTAAAGTCTGAATTCTATAATCCATATGTGACGCTTGTGTGAGAAAATCACATACACACATGGATATCATGAAGGTCAGTCAAGTACATGACCCTACATGCAGAAAATATAAAACCAAAGGCTTTCCTGGGGTATTTGCTAAAGGTATTTGGAGGCAAAGAGTTGATTGATATAGTCCTGAACGACTTGATTTGTTCCATGTTGATCTAGTCCAAAATGATTAGCAATGATGGAATGCAATGAATGCATGTTGATTTGGTCGATTGGGAAAGTTAGTTTAGATGGTGTTGTCGTGGATTAATCAAGGTTGGTTTCTATGCGTTTTGGATGTTGAATGCATACAAACGTAGCTATTTAGTAATTATTAGGCTATATGATGAATCATTAGAATGTTGGAGCAAGATCAAAGAAGCTTCCTGCATATGAGGAGGACCAGTTGGTAGAGTGTGTTTCTTGTGTGTTGAGAAGGTGGTTGAGTGTTGAAGTAGTTACAATATGTTGTTGTTATGTATTGTTGGGTGAGATTATTTGAGTGCATGTGCAGCTAGAGTTTTTGATGGATGAGTATGTATATTATTGCTATTCTTATTATGTATTTTTGCAATGGTTTGAGTAGTATGGGGGTTATATGTTGCAGAGATATTGTTGTTGCTAGGATTTGTTAGAGAGTATGCAAAGAGAAGAGTTGATTGTTGAGTATTGTTAAATGTGTTGGGTCAATAGAGGTTCTGTATTTAGTTTGAGTAGAGAGATATATGTGTGTCTAGTGTGAAAATTGATGAAACAAGGTCCATAGTGTTTTGTGCAGAGTTTCGTGGGCCCAGTTTGAAAATGTATGAAGTGTGGTCCATAAGGTTTTGAATATTGAGGTATTCAAGGGCAAGTGGCAGCTTGCTAGCAAGTGGTGGCTTGCTAATATAGGGATTAGTGGCTTCCTACAAGTGGTGGCTTGAGAAGTTATTGGAGGTTGGGGCTTCCAGCAGGTTTGGGCCTTAATATTTGTGGAAGAGGTGACTTCCATCCAGTGGTGGTCTGAAGTGGGTGTTTTCTCGTGTACATCGCAATTCGAGGCTTTCATACTGTTGGGCGATTTAGTTGTCTGCTAAATCCCTGTCATTTAATTTATCAATCCGGGGAATCGTAAAATTAGAAGCAAACCAATATATATGGGACCTTATATGAAACAGGTGTAAGAAGTTTGTTTAGAATGTAAATGCATATTACAAATCTAAACTATCAGATCTATTCTATGAAAGCATAAAAAATGTTTGATCATTGGAATTATTTTACTTTAGAAGATAGAGAAGAGTCTCTTGTTCAAGAGTCCTGGTTGTCCTTCTACCATCTTTCTATAATAGCATTTCCAAACACCTAAGAAAGCAGGAAAGAAAGCATGTAAATGAAAGCAAGTAAATATTGTTTCCAATTCAATTCTTAGCTTATGGAGAAGAGTCTCCTAACTTAGGAGGACTTGATCTCTAGATAATGAAAGGGAATCAATATTCACATAAATGTAATCTAGGAAAGCATATGAGAAAGTAAATCTTATTTCAAATTAATCTAGCTCATGAAGAAGGGACTCCTAACTTAGGAGTTCCTAGTTTTCCTTCTCACATCAAAACTAGCTATTGAAAGGAGATCAACCTTAACACAACAGAACATGGCCACAACATGAATTCATACTAAAATTATCTACAAGTATTTACAAGAAAGAAATAAGATGAACATCATAATTAAGATTAGTATATTCACAACATTACTTTACAACAAAGTGCACTTATCTTAGTATGGGGATCCTTCCATTCCTCAATGAGCACACATGAGCAACTATCACACCTTAAGAATCAAACAACACTCATAACTCATGATTTGGAGAAAATGATATTATTCACGTTGAATGAACAATCATAAATTTGGTGCTAATGAATAACTGATAATTGTTTTCTCTCCCTCCTCCTACTTAACATGATTTGGAGGATGCTCCTCTTATTTATACATGAATTAGGGATATCTACTCAATAAATGTAGATCCCTTAAATATCTACTAGACCCACACTTGTCTCAACTTATCCCTAAATACTAGATATAAATCCCATGACACATCAAAATATCCATGATCTTCCTCCTTGGAATATGGTCCACCTTTTAAGTTGAAATTCGAATTTTATCTTGGGAGGCCACATAAGGGTGCCTTGGAAGCTTCCAAATGATCTACACATGTCATCAAACTCAAGCCACTTTTAGGTATAAGCAAATAAATGTTATTTCTCTAACTTTTAATCATAAATTCGCTCTAAATACATGAAATTAATAACTTTGGAAAATGAGAATATAAACTCATATGGTAATGGAAATATAGGGTTATGTAATGATAATATGGTGAAATGAGATGAAAAATGAGAATAAAAGGTGAAAATGGAGTGAAAATTGAGGTCAATTTGGCGGCCCAACACACACCAGTGGTGGCCAATGATTGATCAAAAAAACATTGAATAATAGAGAAGAAGAAGAGAGCAAGTGTTCAATTGTTTTTCTCTCAAAAGGGTTTCCACCTAATATTTGGTGTCCTCATGTGTTGATGGTTTTCTCTCATCTTTTATTTCCATTATGATCTATATGTTTCTCATATGATCTTGTTTATGCATATGTTGTTTGTTGCTAATATATTGTGGTGTTGGATAATTAATTCAATGGTTCAGCTAATTGTTTAATGGAGGCAAAGTAAGGAATCAAAGAATATATAACTGTATGTTGTTTGTGTGTAAGGAAAATGTGTACATACACGTACTACCTTTACGAAAGCCACATATATATTCTTTTATATGAGAAAAAGAAAAAGTAAAAAGTTATTAAGATGATCCATTATGCACTATATTGATTCACATCCCCCCCCCCCCACACACCTTAGTATAGTGAAGCTCCCAACAACTACAAAACCATACAACTCTCTCATAATTAAGAACCAATTTTCAAAGAAGAGTGACATGTAAAGCTTCACTTCTATATAAAGGAATTAAGTACTGAAAGCTAAATTAAATCCTAGAAAACAAACGTTTCCTACAATGCATTGAATCACAACCAAAAATCAACTAACAAACTTTGGTTTATGGTATACTGGTGAAGGAATCAATTACATTAATAGAAATATCCTAACTCCATAACGAAAGCATCAACGCCATCAATTAAAAATGTAGTACAAAACAAATATAAAGGTACATTCACCAACAACCTCTCTAAATAGGCTCTACATGAGGAGGTGTTGATGGTGTTGGACCAACCAACATTCAGGGGATCACCCCGATATGAAGTCCCAACTAGACCTCACGCCGTTTGGTGTGGGAGTCTGTTGCACTAAAAATTGTCACCTTGATATTATGAAATTTGTGTGAGTTCATTACCACTCATACTCTCCTCCTTTGTGAGTCTTAAGCATCAGTTCCTCATATCAGGCCTTGAAAATAAGAGAAAGCCCTCAAAAGTCTCTAAAACTCTGGTTCCGCACTTTCTCTTTGCATTACCTGCGGTCCCACACCTAATGGTCATGTATTCTGCACCTGACCGCTCTGTCTCTATGTTATGGGTGCGGACCCTTGTAAAAGTTAAAAAGGCACGAGTACATTCTAAAAACTCACTTTCAGTCATTTCTAGAAGCTTCTGGAAGGAATCTTGAGGTGGGAAGTTCGCTCTCTTAAGGTTCATGCATCATATACCTTAAGGAGCTAACCCCTTGATGTGAGGAGCTTATCCCTTTGAAGGAGGATTCTATCCCTTGTAACCTCCTCCCCTGCACTATAAAAAGAGGCATTAGGCTGGTTACTGGAGAGGTTAGAAGCTGAATATTTTTTAGGTGAAATGCTATTGGAACTTAGTATTCTTAGTTGAGTTTTTATGAGGAGATATTACATACCTCTATGATCTCATTTGGAAGAGTGCAAGGCTTGTCAAAGTAAAGGAAATTCCTGTTTCGCACCCCGGGAAGAGCTTGTTCAACATCAAGGCTGAAAAGGTTTTAAGGTTCTTATACTTCAAAGTTAATACAATTAAGTTTGTTTTTCTCAATAAGTTGTTGATTCATGATTTATTTTATGGATTCCTTGATCACCATAATAGACATGATTTATGATATTTGCTATGCAGGTGCTATTTAATGTTTTCTTGTTTGTGATTGTAGGTCCTCAAAGGTAACTCTTTCAAACGATTGAAGGATGGCTACTACGAACAAGCATTGGATCTAAGGTAGGGTCTTAACACCTTTATAGTTTTTATTTATAAATCGCATATGTCTAGAGAAAGATAGATTTGTTTGTTTGTTTGTTGCTAGACTATCTTCTGATACTAGGGAGATTGGTCTTGTCCGCAAGATTGATTTATCTGGCCAACAAATTGGTGACTCCCTTGGGGATCTGGATTTGGTTTTTGGTTTTCCTTTGTTTTGACTTGCGAGATTGTTTACATTTCTGGTTTTTTATTGATGTATGTTGGCTTGGGTAGTTTTTAGAATCTGGATTGTTCTTTGTTCTTTTCGAAGTTTTCAGGGGACTGCACTTTCTCTTTACAGGCAGTTCAGGCATCTCCGCATTTTTCCTTTAGTAAACAGAGCGGGACCACACCTATTTCTTCTGGAAGCCTACAGACCCTGTAAATTTTTTTGAAAAACCTAAAATATCTTCTTCTAGTTAAGTTTAGGTTTCATTTAGGGTTTTTAGTATCTACCCAGATCTACATTTTTCCTGTCAAAAATCTCTTGTGAGTGAGTTCCGATGGTATTTTTGTTTTAGATGATTTTCTAGAAGTTTTGCATGCCTGGATTGGTTTTCACTTGGTCTCTGTAGTGACTCAAAGATCAAAATCTTGAGAAACCTTAGATCACCCTGGTGTATTTTTGTCTTCTTGATGAGTCTGACTTGGTTGTGAAATCTGTCCTTTGTGAGAAATAGATTTAGTTTTCTCCTTGCAAATCTTTGAACAAGCTTTGTTATAAGTTTTGAATTTCATTTTTACAAAAGAAAACATATCTTGATGTTTTTGATTGGTTTGTTATTCTGAACAAATGAATTCTTAGTTTATTGAACAACTAAGTAAAACATACTCAAAAATAATTGAAGCTTTTTATTCAATTTAGGTTTTTAAAAGTTTTTAGATCTCAAAATTAGTTTTTGTAATTTTGAGTGTTTTTCTAGAACTTGTAGATCTCTTTTGAAGCAAATTGTTTTTTGTAGTTTCGAGTTTTGAAAAAGGAAAGGGATTTATTGTGAGAATTAATTATTAGTCTTGTTTTGAGTTCTTATTGGAAAAGACAAAAATATTTTCTTTCCATTTCCATGTTGAAAGGAAGAATTGTTTCTTAAAGAATTGCATTCTCAAACTCTTTCTTTTAGCTAGAATTTCATTGAAAGAAAAACGAATTTCTTATCATTTTAGGTGCATCTTTTTAGTGTTTTTGGAGATGATTCCTCACACCATCAAAGTTTCATTTCCATACCTATTGACTTAAAGAACAACCCATAAAAGCAATGCTTAATTAAAATTAATGTAGTAATCTTTTCTATTTCTAGGGCTCTTATCACCAATATAGCTTCGGCTAGTATCTTGGAGTAGGAAGTAATTAACTCTCTAAGATAGTTAAAACAAACAAGTAGATACATCTTGCAGTAGGAAATAAATCCAATTGTAATTGATGCATTCTGGGAAGCTTCTCTTAAAGGAGTCAATCACGAGATCATGTCCGAACCTTTGAGACAATCAATTCGGTCTCATTGGGAAAGATAGAAGATTTGCGCGTATTATAAACGGTAAACCTCAGATTAACCATTGTCGAGGAGCCTGGGGTCACTTGTTGGTAAACCTCAGATTGACGATGTCGAGGAGCCTTCAAGGGGATTGAGCTTTGTTACTTTGCCCTTGTGTGTAGATCAGATCGTAGACCATTCCCCTAGTTGTATTTGTTGTTGTTGGTAACCTTAGTGTCCATAAACTTAAGATTATTTCCTAGGGTGACAGTGAAGGAAGGATCTCACTGTACCTGGAGCAAACGTCGACTGGACTCACTTGAACTCTCTGGAGGGTTCTCTTCACTGGAGATGGTTTTGTGAAGAAACTTGTGCCAATCTGTTTCATTAAGCAGGTTGTCAGGGTAACTGTTCCAACCACCCTTTCTGTATTAAACTTCTACTACGTTGGATTTCATCACCAACTAGTGTTTTTAGTACGGGAAGTTACTATTTGGGTTGTAAGTTTAGAAAACAATCCTCATCCTTGAAGAAGTGAAGTTAAGCAAAACAGAGAAAGCCTCATATTTCTGAGGTAGCTACATTTAACCCAATTTGTCATAAGTTATAAAAAAAGCGGGTACACAAAAGTTTGCTCTCAATAGATTATAAGAGTTGACACCAAATGAGATGCTCATTTGGACTGTTTGGGAGCCTGAAATTTGAATCTCATATTCATATCTATCAAAACCTCTTCACAATATAGATATGAAGAGAACATGATAGAAATAAATTATATTAACATCCACGGATGACTAGCGCTCAATGGGATGGAAAATTAGAGAGTATGTTAAGTCAAGTGGAAATTAGATTGATAGATATCTTACTCTTAGACTTTGCCAAAATTATGCTCTTTTGAAACCTCTTTACCTGCTTTAAAGGCCTTGATATTGTATTCATCCAGCCTTGAGAATGTATTCATCCAGCGCCTCGACCACCTCCCCAAGATTTTTATGTTTTTTGGAATTACCATTGTTAAATTTGAATTTCACATTCAGTGATAGCATGGACAAGGGTCACAGAACTAGAATGGTTGAAGGGTTTTGAAACCTTGAATATCTACAGGGGAGTTTGCTAGCCACCCAAACTCATCAACAAAGAAATAGTTGTTCTTATTATCTTATCTACCACAACAACTCACAAGCTATGAAACCAGATTCGTATCCCAGGCTCGTCGTGTCCTGAATCTGACGAATCGGACACGATTCGGGTAGATTCAAATCCGAAAATTTGGTTTCGTTGTGTCTGATCAGGAGATGATCAAATCTGGATCATGTCTCGATCGGACACGACGAATCCCTATTTTCAAATTTGAATCCGGAAAAAGGGATGTCGTGTGGCGTTATAAAGGTAGTTTTTGTCTTTCTCTTTGCACTTTCACTTGTTTAGTTTGTTGTGGGTGTTTGGGAGCAAGGAGCAAAGGGTGTGGGAGAATTTTCGACGAGATTCAAGCAACAGGTAAGTGCATTTTCTCTCTTTTTTGTTTTTCATTTTTTATTACAGTAGTTTGCATGCGCATTTCTTTTACAAATTTTTGTATTTTTTGTTTTTTCTTACAACATTCATGGCTCAATCAAGGGCAGTAGGGAAGGGGAAAAAGAAGGGGAAGATTGTCCCCGTTGGAGATTCCCCTCCTCTCCCATTTTCATCAAGGGCTGCAAGTGGGGCTACAACAGCAACTTCAAATGTTGAAGGAAGACTTCCTCATCAAGGTAACAAATATCCCTTGTGGAAATATGTCACAAGAGAGCAAGAGCCACCCAACAAGGTGAAGGGAGGAGGCAATGTGAGTTGGAAATGTAGTTACTGCCACAATACTTTCATGAGCACATATTTTTGTGTAAAATATCATTTGTTGGCTTTACCAGGCTATGGAATTGGAGCTTGTACAAATGTGTCATTACCAAAGAAGAAAGAAATGCTAAGAGAGTCCAATGTTGGTATGGAAAATGTGGCTACAAAATAATAAAAAAACAAGAATGATGACCCCCTTCCGTTCTTGAGGAAAAGCAGCAAAAAATTCCCATTTGAGAGTTCTCGTGGGGGACAAACAACGAAAAGAAAGACAATTTCCCTTGGTCCAATGGACAAGATTTTTTAGAAGGAGAAACAAGCAGAGCTTGATTTCACCATTGCCTATTTTTTCTATAAAAACTTAATATCCTTTAATGTTGCAAGCTCACCTCTATTTATTGAGATGTGTCGAGCTCTAACTCAAGGGGATCCATCAAGGTATGTACCTCCTGGGTCAGATAATCTTAGAACCACATTGTTGACGAAGGCAAAAAAAAGGTGGAGAAAATGCTTAAGCCTATTAAAACATCATGGCTAACATCTGGAGTTAGCATTATTTCTAATCGATGGAAAGATCCAACATGACACCCACCCATCAACTTCATGGTTTCTTCCTTGAATGGTTCATTTTTCTTGAAAGCAATGGATGCACTTGGACAATACAAGGATGCACAATATATGGGTGAGTTGTTTATTAAAGTTATTGAAGATGTAGGAGTTGATTCTTGTGTGCAAATCATTACAGATATTGCACCTGTTTGCAAGGTTGTTGGCATGATTGTGGAAGCCAAATATCCACAAGCATTTTGGACACCTTGCATTGTCCATTCATTGAATTTAGCATTGAAATATATTGCTTCTATGTGCTTTGGATTGGTAACATTATTGAGGATGCATGGCATATCTGTAACTTTGTACAAAATCATACAAATGCCCTCACTATCTACAAGGAATACAAAAATATATCATTGTTGAAGATTGTGGATACATGGTTTGCCTCTTCATTCATCATGTTGAAGAGGTTGAGGAAGGTCAAGACCGCTCTTGGGGCCATGGTTATTTCAAAGTTTTGGACTTTTGGAGAAAGACAGATCAAGTAGCCTCTAAAAGAGTGAAGGACATAGTGTTAGATGATGCTTGGTGGGAGAGGGTAGATCTACTTATTCAGATCATGGACCCTATCATTTCTTTGCTTCGTTTTGCAGATATAAATCAACCCATCCTAGGAGAGTTTTATGAGGGCTGGGATTCCATGATTGAGTCTGTGAGAAGCATTATTTTACAAAGTGAGTGACTCAAGTATGAGACATCATCAGAGGCCTTCTTCACCACTATACAGGATATTCTTGTCAACAAATGGGACAAGAATTGCACACATTTACATTGTTTGGCTCACTCATTGAACCCAAAATACTACAACCATGAGTGGTTGAATGGTGGAACTTCCCGCAGATTCCCTCCTCACATGGATGGTGAAATCTCACAGGGGAGGAAAGATACATTCATATAGGTTTTTCAGGGTCGACCATCCCTTGATGAAGTGGAGGATGCCTTTACAAAGTTTTCCACTGGCACTGGTTATTTTCATGATATGATCTGATTAGAGATAGGGGCTAAGAAGCCTTATTCTTGCCTAGAAAATTAGGGGCCAACAAGCCTTCCTCTATAGCAGTTAGCTATGAGGCTCCTCTCTCAGGTGACTTCATTCTCTTGTTGCTAGAGGAATTGGAGCACATATGGGAATTTGTATAGTGTCAAGAAGAGAAAGCTTGAGCAGTCCAGGGAAGAGACAATGGTGTATGTGCACACCAAATTTCATCTTATTTATAGGCAGAGGGATGAGTGGTTGAAGTGAAAAACAAAGATGTGGGATGTCTTACCTGATGATATGAGTCTAAACAACAGTGTTTAGTTGGCATTGGCCAACTTGGATCTCAATGATCTAGTGCTAGAACCTATCAAATTTGATGATGGTGATACTGTAGAGGGGTCATAATTCACACCAGAATATGTAGAGATGACTTTGGATACAAAGGAATAGGATGCAACAGAGGAGAGCAGTGGTGACCATGATGATGAGGACAATGATGTTGATTTTGATGATGACTATGAGGATTGATGACTCATGAGTCATGAGGTACCTACTGCCTTGAGGTTGTAGACTTGTAGACTTGTAGTTATTTTGTATTTGCTATTTGTATTTGCCATTGCCATTGCACTACCTATGTAAACAGTACACATTTTGATTTTGATGACTTAATGAGAAAACTACAGTGTATTTATCTTACTATCTTGTCTTTCTCCTATTGGATCATTGATGAATTGAATATGTATTATAATTTATGATTTATCATTTATATCACAATTGTATTTGTAATTTTGTATGCATAATGTTACTTTGTAAAACTTACATTTGAATGAAGATCTATGTTTCAATCAATGAATTTGTATCATGAATGAGAATTTGTGTAAGAAATAACTAATTTTTAATATATCTATATATATATAACGTATCCAAACGTGTCCTATTCCCACAGTGTCTGTATCTGACACTTGAATCCGTGTATCCATTGAATCTTGAATCCTCGTGTCGGGTGACTCAGCTCACCAACAATTTTATTTCTATCCTCTAAACCCAATAGTATTTGTGTATTTGAACCACAAAGAAGTGAACAAAGTGATATGTTCTACATTAACAGTTACGTTTTCTTGCCAACAACACAATACTCAAGATTATATTTTTAAGTGATGGGGACACCCCTAGAAACCTCTTCAGCATGGTAGAACATACATACTCATACGAGGACCATAAGCGCACAAATAGAAAAACAATTGCATAATTTATTGGAAATGGACACCCACATGCATTGGCATTCCAACATGACAAGCTAAGAAAAGGCCCTTTCACAAAGTGGGTAGGTACCTTGCAAGAGAAGGGAAGATCATCATGTTCTTGCCAGAGCAAATAGTCATTTAGTGCTTTATTTGTAAGATTTAATGGTCATTTAGTGCTTTATTTGTAAGAGAAGGTACTTTCATGTCTAGAAATGGAAGGTTGACTTTTTCTTGTGAAAAATGAGAAGGTTGAACTGCAGTCATATAAAATTAAAGCTTGAGTTAATAGTAACAAAAAATGGAAAGTTGACTTTTTCTTGTGAAAAATGGGAAGGTTAAAGTGCATTTATATAAAATTAAAGCTTGAGTTAATAGTAACAAAAAATGGTAGGTTCAGACAATTCTATTTAACTCTGATACATGACCAATTGGTCCATGCTAAGAATTTCTGAGATTTAATGGAAGATTCCTTAGAGATATTTGATGCATATTCTAAGGGATTTTTTGTTGTTCCCTTCTCAACAAACTCTACAAATACTAAAACCAGGCATCAAGCCCACCAAGCTACCTCATCAGAAATTGCATATAAAGTTGAAGAACCACCGAAGACTAACTTCTGAAAGTTATCTGTTCATTAAGCCATTAATAAACATTGTATTAAATTGTTTGTCAATACTATACAACACATAAATGCCAAATTCTAGAGAAAATATATCAATAGCATTCTAAAATGTCTAATAAAAAATTGGATTATGTTATATCATTTTACCCAATTTATTTTCCTCCCTGCTAAAATCCACATGGAAAAATCTACGAAATAACAACATCTAACTCAAATAATATCTTCAACACACAAAAAGAATAAATATATGATGAATTATAACAACAATGAATGGTTCAAAAAATACAAAACCTCAGTCAAGTAAAAGACTAAATGCAATGTAAATATTTTGAATTTCCCCAACTCTATTGGCTTTCTGAAATCTTGCATTTTTCCAACTGCTTTCCGATTACTTGAAATTTCATTCAAGTAAGAGATAGGTATAAATGACAAAACAAACCATTCAATTCCTCGTACATATATTGATATCAGTATTTATCAATGTTTGGTGGGCTCAATAGCAGGGCACACCTTATACTGGCACAAACAATGGAGTCATTCATGTTAAGATATTTTTTAGTTTCCACCTTTAGTTAGTCAGTGAATGGATTAATCAACACATAATGAATAGATAAATCAACACATGATATTAGTCACACCATTATAAACATCTTGAGCCGCGGGACCAATAAGTAATGATCACTATCTGTCAGTGACAGTCAGCAATGGCATGCTTTCAAAATGCTGAACACAAACTGTAACTTAAGCAATGGAGTGGAACAGGGCATGCAGGAACACAAGGTCTACTCCTTTTAGGCTCAAATAATTCTATAACTAAAATGGCAGATGCATATTTCCCTGTTGCTTGGACATCAAGCACTAGGTATTTTGGATGTGGGAAACCCTGCAAAGGCCATAAGAAAGATTCATGTTCTGCATGATCTCTCCCTTTTAAATGGAGGCAATGGAAGTGGAGATTAGTCCAACCATTCACCCTTAACAACCAGGAAATTTTTTTATCTCTTGACAAGCTCGCCGAAATCTATACATTAGATTCTGTGTAAAACTTGATCCAAGGGTGGCCTGTAGCAGTAGAGGAAAATATTGTCAGAAGATTGAGTCGTATATTGATAATTTCATTTAAAAGAAAATAAAGTAACACATATATGCAGAATGTTTATTGCCCAGCATTTCAACGATTTTACTTACTGTAAGTCAGCAACAGTCATCAATATCAATGGCATGCTTTCAAAATGCTGTACACAAGCTGCGTTTTAAGTGAGACGACCACTGCAGTGGAACAGGCCCTTCAGGAACACAAGGTCTGCTCCTTTTTGGCTCAGATAATCTCATCCGTGAAATACCAGCTGCAAGAGCATCTACAATTTTTGGCTCAGATAATCACATCTCTGAAATACCAGCTGTCTTAGACGTGAGAAACCCTGCAAAGTCCCGACGAAAGATTCATCTTCTCCATACTCCGTTGGAATTGAATTTGCAAATTGCGCTCTTTTCTCCCTTTTATATGAAGACAATGGAAGTGGGGTTTCTTCTAAGCATTGATCCTTCACGGCAAGGAAACAGTTTTTCCCTTTTGGAATGCTGGCTGGAATATTTACATTAGACTCTGTGTAAGGAATGCTGGGTGGAATCTTTACATTAGACTCCGTGTAAAACTTGATCCAAGGGTGGCCTGCAGCCACAGATGATGCAAATATGGTCATAATTACATTTTAAGAGAAAATAAAGATAGTAGATATACAAAAATATTTAATTCTCAGAACTGCAACAAATTTACTTACTCAGTACTTCCTGTGGAGAAAGTCTCTTTTCCACATCCCTTGAAAGCATCCTTGATAGCAAATCCCTTGCTAGCCCTGATATGGGCTACCACACTTGAGAATGAAAATCTAACTGAAAATCTAAATCTAAATGTTCTGCATGATCTTTCCCTTTTAAAGGGAGGCAATGGAAGTGGAGATTAGTCCAACCATTCATCCTTAACAACCAGGATTCATCTTCTCCATACTCTGTTGGAATTGAATTCGCAAAATGCGCTCTTTTCTCCCTTTTATATGAAGACAATGGAAGCGGGGTTTCTTCTAAGCATTGATCCTTCACAGGAATGCTGCCACACTTCAGAATGAAAATCTAACTGTACTAGTTTTATTGCCTCAAATATGGATTCAATATATCCTCCTATTTTGGATATCAGGAGAAGTGGAGGGGGATACAGAGTCTAAGCTGGGCGTTGCAGGAGGACAGACGCCCCCGCCACGAGTGCCCCTTCTTCTGCTTCGCATTCAGTGGCGGATGCGAGCCATGGCAGGATTAAAAGCAAATTTCTCAGCGGGGAGATTGGTGGAATGACTGAGCAGAGAGTGTGTGAAGGAATTCTGAGTGGGAGCTAAATTGCAGAGCTTGGTGTGGGGAAGTGAAATCCATTGCCAAGGCCTATACAGCTGAGCAGCCAGCAACGGCTTCCTGTTACTATGCATGAGCAAGGCTCCACGGCCTGAGGAGGGCAAACGTAGTGGAGCAGGGGAGGAGGAACAACGCTATGGTCTATGGAGGCCATTGCTATGAGCATTATGGTGAGGTCTCGACCAGAGCACCCACTTAATGGCACCTGCAAGGTGCCTTGAATGCCCTTCAAGCTGGCATGGGAGAAGACACAGGCGGCCATGTGGTCAATCCTCCCGTCGCCCTTCCGTCTAATAACCATTAATGGGTTGATTATCACTCGCATCCGGGTAAATAATAATATCTAAAGTAAATTAAAAATATCATTAAACAGTATCCATATAAATATTTATATATAAAAAAAAATTAAAAGTAATTTTTGACATTCATATCCACATCATTATTTATGAAAATATTATTTATTATGAAGGTAGGCTTATATAAAGCATAACACCTTTGTAGGAAAAACGGATAGCCCATCTTGAACTCGAGGATATTATTAGAATCGGTTTGTATAAAATCTATAAAAATAAATATACATTTAATTAATACTTCGTAAAGCAAGATGTTTTTATTTTAGATTTTGAAATGCAATTTTGGTGATTAATATGTGGAGAGATCATACATAATTATAAATAAATTTTAAAGAGGACACCTTACTCTCATGGAAGTTAAAAACAACAATAACGAGGACACCTTGGTATTATTGAAATTAAAAACAATAATGAGTACACTTAACATTTACAATACAAACATATTTACATTGATAATTAGAATCTTCATATTAATGTTGTTTTTCCTGGTCAGTGAGCTTCAAAAACATGTGCTTGCACTGGGCAAGGGCCTACAGGTGGTTGGTCATGTGCCGCACATCTTCCTTCCTCGTGCTCAATAGTGCCATCAGGCAGTGGTGCACGGGCAACTACACCTAGCCCACAAATTGAAGTTGATGGCAGAGGAGAAGATCATAGTTGTGGTGGATGTTTCTGCCATGTGAGTTCTCCACCGGCAGCACCACTTGGTCTGCAACCCAAAGCTCTGCCGCATGAAACAACCACCTCAAACTGGTCACACAATATGGCCTCACAACTTGGGTAGGCCTTCAATAGTTTGTTTGATTGTCTTCATATTCAATTTTTGCATCTACGTCACAAATGTACTCGTAACTCAAGTATTGCCACAACCCTTATGCACCAATGTCCAATGTTTCAAACACATTGCAGAAACCAACTTATTAGATGCCAAGGATTCCAACAAGATCGATGTAACAAGTGATGACTAGTGATTACAAAGCGATTGTACTAAAACAAATTCAGTCAACCATTGTTTCAAATGCAAACTATCACTCACAGATTCAATTTTCCTCAAGAATGGAAACACGTGTTTGATTTGGTGGTTAGTAAGCAGTTTTTGCTAACTAATAAATCACAAACCTAATCTTCAATGATATCATACCCCTTTTAAACATGCTACTGGCAACAACATAGATCACATGAGCCAGTGGGTGTGACTAAGTGATTAGTATGTAACATTGGTTCCCAGTGATCATAAATTCAGTCGAAAGTCACCAAACTTCTTTGCATGATGTTATACAAACACCATTCTGTGCTTGTAAAGTTGTAAGCCACTAACATTCTCAACGTGGATTGGGAGGTCTGCTCGAGAGGCTCATGAATATCTGATCATCAAATTTCATATGTTTACAACATTACTCTGCTAGTCTTACAGGTCGAAAACCTCTTTGTTGATAATATTAATTGGGTGCTTCCAGGAAACTATTTTATTGTTATTCCTGTAAGTTTTCTACAAAATGTGTTGGGAACACTCTTTAGGCTCAACCACTTTGTGGTGAGAAGTCATAGAAAAATTCGTCTATTATACTCCTCAAGAGAATGGCTAAAGCAGAGCAAGATTTTTTGGAAATAGTTGACGATAGCTTGGATATTAAAAAATATATAGATTTAGTAAGGATTCCAGTAGCAGAAGCGATAGCTACCTTTATTGGAACAACAAAGGATATGTTTGAGGATAAGCAGGTTCTAGAGCTTAGATGTGAGGATTATATCCCCAAGGCCCTTAGGAATATCAAAGCCATATGCTCTAGAGCTAGAAACCGAAGGAAATTAATGAGATTTGCATTGACGCATCGCCTAGGCATTATACCTCTTGGAGAAGAAAGTATTTTTGCTGTAGTGTCCAATGTCCATAGGAGATATTCTCTTGAACTCTGTGAGTATGTTATAGATGAAATCAAAGCATCAATTCCTATTTGGAAAAAGGAAGTTTATATTAATGGTGAAGTCTAAAAGGAGAATTTTGAGTTTTTCTTGCAAAAAACCAGGGGAACGTGTAAAGGAGTCGAGTCTAAAACAACATAAAGCTTATCAACATTCCAGATGTTGTGGCTATAAAGAAACAATGTTTGAGAATGGTACTGATGACAATAGCCATTACAAATTAGAAGTTGTGAAGGAGACTGAAAAGAAACCAAACAGAGATTCACATTGTGCAGGGGATGTTATTTCAAACAGTCATATAGAGAGGCAGAAAATTGATGCTCTTGAACTTGTAACTCCCTTACTGCCGCAACCCTTATGGACCAATGTTGATTGTTTCAAAGACATTACAGAAACCAACTTATTGGACGCCAAGGACTCCAACAAATTCAATGTAACAAGTATGAGTAAGACAAATGTCATCGGTGTACCATAAATCGACTTATTGGACGCCAAGGATTCCCACAAGTTCGTTGTAACACATGTCACTCAATAGGCAAAAGGGTTGACTCGCAGTAGACAAGTTAATGGTGGAAAACCAAATTAGTAGTGACAATTGTATGGTAGCAAAAAAAAGGGTAGACGATTTTAGGCAACTAGCTAATTTAAAAAGGACACCTTCGGGGTAATTAAGATAGGGAATACCTTGTTAATTTTATTAAAAATTAAATAATTTTAAAAATAGATGGATAATAAACTATAAATAATTATTTTGTTCGTTAAATGAAAATGGGAGATTCAGTGAATTGGGGTTTTTTCTTCCCCACCTAGGTTTAAATCACCATTAGTAATATGATAAGTTATAATGTTTTGATAAATATTGTTGTAAGGGTTGCTCCTATTACAGCAATTGAAATGGTGCGAGTCATAAGGTATTAGAAAAAAGAGTAAATGGAAGAGGACAGATGGCCTAAAGTTGTCTTTGATGACATATTGTGCAAAAGAAAGAAGACTTGGATGCCAAAAAATATTAAATTGTTTAGTAAATGGGGTATTTGCTTGAACATGTGTCCCAAAAACAATAAAGAAATAAAAACTTTTGTTATGGATAAGTTCCACTAGCATAGGTGGGATAAGGAGCTAAGGAAAAAGCGAAAGTATTATATTGAAGAGTTTAATCCCACTCATAATCATCAACAAAAAGAGTACATAGGGACCAATATCTCTTGGGGAGCCAAAATTCTTATTGCTCAGTTAAGGACTAATTCTCATCAACTCAGTTGTGAAACAGGGCGCTAGAAAAGGAAAAAAGAAATGTGAGAAGAAAGAGTATGTATTTTTTGCTCTTCCTAAAAACTGGAAATAGAAAAGCATTTCATTTTAGAACATGAGGCCTTCAAAGGAAAAGTTATGCAGAGATGATGGTAGCTAGCTCTTGGGATAATTTATTCAGCAAAGGGTTTGTCCACAAGATGAAAGTGTTTATTGGGTGACTACAAGACTCAGATGGAAAAGCAATCTGTCCCATAGGCTATTTTTAGCCTCCAAAATGTTAAAATAATTTATTTCTTGTTTTTTAATTAATTAAAATATTACAATCATTACCTAGTACAAAAAAATCGATAATAATACAGGCCTAAAATAAATGTGGGCAGTGTTTATATTTAAATTATTAGGGTGGTATTTATTTTAATATTTAAATATTGTTGTCCACAGGGTCTTGGATAAATGGTGATCATGCGCTTTGTTAAGGCACTCCATGATGTGAAGTTAGTGGTTCAATTCCTTGATCGAACACAAAGCACTCCATGATGTGAAGTCACTAGTTCAATTCCTTGATCGAACACAAAGCACTCCATGATGTGAAGTCACTAGTTCAATTCCTTGATCGAACACAAAGCACTCCATGATGTGAAGTCACTCGTTCAATTCCTTCATCGAAGAGGGTGATATATTGGACATGATGAAGATGCAGTCCAGCCAAACTTACAAAAAAAAATATTTAAATTATTGTTTTGTTTATAATTTTATATCATTAAAAATTTACTTTTTCGATGTATCATTAAAATTTGAAAATGCAAAGTTAAAATACTATACTTTTTAAGGCAATTTTTATTTATATTAATTAACTAGAAAATAATATTTTGATTAATTAATTTTCAAATACAAATGATTGTTTACTTTTATATCAAATGTACATATCAATTAGAATTTTTTTCTCTTTTGAAAAATTTAATAAAAATAGAAAGCAATAAAAACTTTGCATTAAACTTTGCATTTTATCCTCATCCTCTTATAGGCCACTTACCAAAAATCCTATCAAATTTATTACTTCTGCAATCACCAAAGTTATCAAAGTTGCTTCCTCCCCGCCCCCCAACAAAAAAAAATTAAAGCATCTCATCCCATCCCTCCCTATCACTCCTAGGATCATAGATAACCAAAAATTCATCAAAATGGAATCCCCCTTCGGTCCAATAGTCAGTGCCACTAGAACATCTACTCATGCTCTCTCTAGATTTCTTCTTGATAAAATTCAACCCTTTGTCGCCTAATCCCCTTCATTTATTAAAGAATCAACCCATTTCATTCAAGAGACTAATCATCTTTCCCTTGATTCCAATAACATCATGGTCATCTTTAACGTGGTCCCTGTTCACAAAAATCCATGTTCCAAAAACTCGTGATCTAAAGTAATCATCCTTAATTTTCTTATTTCTTTCCCCTAATTATATTTCTATTCAATAAATTACTTAATGTTTATAGATTTTATTTTTGGGTGATATATATTTTTCCTTTATTATAAAAGTTTAATTTATTTTCATATCATTAACTATAATTAATAATTATTGAACTAAAATCCATTATAGTATTTAATTTTGAAATGTTTGTTTATTAATTACATTATTATAATTATTTCTTAACTAGTTTGTTATATTCTAATTTGTTTTTTTGTCCAGACATTCCTAAAATCTCTTAATCTTTGCACCTTTATAACTTTATATGCTCACTCTTTTTTAATCACTTAGCTTCATTGGTCCCTTAGGATGGGTGAAACAATATCCCCAATCCACTCACATAGTAACAAAATCTAAAAATAACACCATATAAATATTAAGTTATTAGTCTAGATGTCATTTTAATTTGGAATCTATGGGGTGTTAAGAGGGATCAAATCTCTTTTTACTCTAAAATATGTTTGCATTTTAAAAAGATTTAATCCCTCTAAACCTTGAGAGATATCTAAATATTATTATATTAATTATAATATAAATATAAAATAATTTTATTTTGACAAATCAAAAAATATTACAACATCTACCATAATAATAAGCATAAAAAACTATATGGTTTTTTATTATTTTATTTTTATTTTGACCTAATCTAAATATTTAACAAAATATTACAACATTTTTACCATAACTAACTACAAAAAAAAATTTAAAGATTTTTCCAAACCCATTTCAAATAAGTGAAATATATCAAAAACCCTAATTAAAAATTCAGATAAAATGAATCTAAAATTTTTTCATTCTATCTTTTCAAATCCCATTCCTCACCTCTATGTCTTCATCCATTTCCAATATATTTCAATCCTGCTCTTTCCAAAAAAAACATACAGAAAAGAAAAGAAAAGAAAAATAAAAAACAAACCTAACAAAACAAAACAAAACCAACAAAGTTAGGAATCTAATACATTACAGAACCGACTTCCAATATATTTCAATCCTCTTCCCACCAAAACCAAAACCAAAACCAAAAACAAAAGAAGAAGAAAAAGAAACCCAGCAAAACAGAACCAAACATAAGAAAAGAAGTTCAAAAATCTAATACATTAAAAACAAAAGAAGAAGAAAAAGAAACCCAACAAAACAGAACCAAACATAAGAAAAGAAGTTCAAGAATCTAATACATTAAAGAACCATTTACATATCACTGTAAATGAACTGAATTTCAGTGAATAAATCTGAATTTCTTCACCTCCAAAATATGAATGAAGAAATCTGAAATTCTCGTCTAGCGAGTGCGTGCACATGGGTCGTATAACACCAGAGGAGTTTGATATCCTCGTAATTGGTTATGAATAGATTTGTGGGCGACACACAGTCGATCCGTTTATAATTGGCGCGGAAGTCCACAATTTCCTCTGAAACTGTCGATCCCTGCCAACTCAGCATTTGTTCACTCAATTTCTTTATTTATCGCTGTCCGTAACTTGTCCACGGGTCAGGTTCAACAGTCAACCAAAGTATATTCATTCCCTCTTACAAATTAAATTTTAAAACGATAAACTAAGTTCAGTTTCAACTAGTTTAACTACCAGTGATTTCCTTAATCTCCCTTTTTGGAATTATAAATTATCTTCTTGTTGAAACCATGGTTTAGTGAAATATATGTGGCTTTTCAAGACGAGCATTAACAACTATATGTGGTTTTTATTAATATATTTTTTTCAAGAAACATGAAGAGATATGGATTGTCCTTTCAAGACGAGCATTAACAACTATATTTGAAAATAATGCGTTGATTAGAACCATGTATCAATTATTTTTTTACACTGTTGGATATACGACCAAAAGTACCACATTGATTAGAAGTGGAGAGGATCATAGATATATAAGGATGGACAAATATCTCTATTCATAACCAATTACGAGTGCTGGCGGTCCTAGCGGTCCCAATAAATCTATGTAAACATTGAGGATATCAAATTGCTCACCAAAGCAATTTGATATCCTCGATGTTTACGGAGATTTATCCAACACTTGTAATTGGTTATGAATAAATTTGTGGGCGACTCACAGTCGTAATTGGTGGGGAAGTCCACAATTTCAATCCCACCTCCAGAAATCTGAAATTCTTTCTTGACCTCCAAAATATGAATGAAGTCGTAATTGGTAATTGGTAATTTCAATCCAACGTAATTGGTTATGAATAGATTTGTGGGCGACTCACAGTCGATTCGTTTGTAGCATTTGTTCACTCAATTTCTTTATTTATCGTTGTCCGTAACTTGTCCACAGGTCAGGTTCAACGATCAACCAAAGTATATTCATTCCCTCTTACAAATTAAATTTTAAAATGATAAACTAAGTTCAGTTTCAACTAGTTTAACTGCCAGTGATTTTCTTAATCTCCCTTTTTGGAATTATAAATTATCTTCTTGTTGAAACCATGGTTTAGTGAAATATATGTGGCTTTTCAAGACGAGCATTAACAACTATATGTGGCTTTTATTAACATATTTTTTTCAAGAAACATGAAGAGATATGGATGGTCTTTTCAAGACGAGCATTAACAACTATATTTGAAAATAATGCGTTGATTAGAATCATGTATCAATTATTTTTTTAAATTTTGTGTTTTTATTGAATTTAAGCTTTTGTAATTTATATCAAGTTTATTGAAAAGGTTTTTGGCAATAATCACATCAAAATTCATTTGTGGATGCATTTCGAACTACCAAGAATTAACCACCAAGTGTGATTCATTGCCAGGACAAGATGAAGAACCAGATCATAGCAACAAGTTAAACAGAGAGACCGATGGGCAACAATTACATTTCATTGGACCAAAAAATAAGAAAAAGAATATTAAATAGTTAATTAATAATTAATTAGTTTGTTTGTTAAATCTATTTATTATTATTTTTATTTTTAACTGAATAAATCTACTTATATTTTATTCAATTGTTTTAATGAATTTAAATTCAGAACTTGAAACCTAAAGAATTTATTATTCTCTTTATTATTTTAAAACTAAATCAACTATATAAAGATTTGTGTTATTATAGGAATTCATAAAAAAGAATAATTAATTAGTTAGCTTGTTTACGCAGTATTTCTTTCATTATGTATGTAACTAAATATGTAATAAAATAAGTGTTAATTCTATGAATTATTATGGGATAAATTGTTTATAGTTAATTAGTTAATTTGATTATTAAATTTATTTATTTTCATTTACTAAAAGTATCATGGGATAAATGGGGATTAAACCTAAATTTTTGTTAATTAATCAACTAATTAGCTAATTTGATTATATATATCTATCTATATATATATATATATATATATATATATATATATATATATATATATATATATATATATTATTATATATATATATATAATATATTATATATTATTATTATTATTATGACTAATGAAAACTAGGTACAGCCTAAATTTTTTTAGAGCTTAAACTAAGAAATTTAACCTAATAAATAAATGAAAAGGGGAAGCTTTATTAACCCCTTATTTTTAATTTAAAAATGAAAATATAAGAGAACTAATATGAATAAAATAGTAATAAAATTAAATAAATAAAGGAACAAAACAGGGGGAGAGGGGAAGGGGGGTCGTGTGGGAGGAAAGAGCAGGGATCCAAAAACTGCTAATCTTCCAGCTATCATCTCTGTTGAGATTCCTCGACCTTCTTTCAATTTCAATGGCCTCTCTAAACTTCTAGTAATGAAAATGAGAAATATTAGCAATAACCTGGGCTTCCTCAATACATATATGATGCTTAGTCTTCTCTGCATGTTCCACTAGGGCTAAAGACTGAGTCCTTCCATGTTTGATGTCAGCAGCGTGCTCATAAATCCTCTGATTAATAGAGCGCCCAGTTTCACCAACATAGGGGGTCCCATACGAACAAGGAATAACATAAACATCTTTCATGTCCTTGGGCTCAACGTGGTCTTTTGAGAACACCCAACTTTTGAGCAGGGAAATGATGAGAGTTGGCATGAAGATACTGCTCAGTATGAGTTTGTTAATTTTTCTTTCTTTTGAGAAGTGACTACTATGTACAAGGAACCATTGTGAATAAAATAATACTTATGCATTGTTTTAACTTTGAATAAAATAATACTTTGCATTGTTTTTAACTAAGATTGCATACCACCTAAATGATTTAATACCCTTATTTTCTAGTTGACCGATATGCATGTCAAATTTGAAGAAGAAGATAAAACCATAACATTGTTATCCTCCTTGCAGAGTATTGAGACCATTTTGTGTCTTTTATCATTTTGAGCATAAATAAATATCTAGAATTTGATGCAGTTGTAAGAGCTCTAGTATCTGAAGAAGTGCACATGAAGCCTAGAACTGAAACTTCCATGCCAGAAGTTATGGTAGATAGAGGTTAGTCTAGGGAGAAAGGAGAAAAATAAAAACGATCTTATAGATCAAAGTCAAGAGGAAATAAGTGTAAATCCAAATGTTTGTTCTTCAAAAAAAATGGGGCATCTCAAGAAGGGTTGCTGGAAAAGACGGTGAAAACCCAAAGAAGGAAGCAATTCAAGTCAAGTCAAGTATAATATACAAGGTTTTGTCTATTGAATCTGGCATGATAAATGAAGTTTTGTCTATTTGAAATTTTTTTCAACATGTTGAAGATTGGCTGTTAGATTTTGGTGCTTCTCATCACATGAGTCCACACAGAAACTAGTTCACTTGATATCAAGTTATGAATGGTAGTTTTGTGCTTATGGGTAATAAATGTATCTTGTTAAAATGTTGGGGTAGGAAATGTCAAAATGAAAATGTATGATAGTATGATTAGAACAATGACCAATTTAAGACATGTACCTGAAATGAAAAACAATTTGATTTCTTTAGGAGTATTGGATTCAAAGGGTTACAAATTCACAGGTCAAGGTGGAGTGTTGAGAATTTCCAAGGGCGCTCTAGTTTTTATGAAGGAAAAGAAGATCATAAACCTGTATAGACTTAAAGGAAGTACTCAGGTTAATGAGGCAAAAATTATATCTGAGGAGGTAGGAGAATTTAATTGCCTATGGAATCAATGGCTAGGTCATGTGAACGAGAAGTGCCTTCAGGTATTGATGAATCACAAGCTACTACCTAATTTAAAATACTTGAGTTTCGATTTTTGCAAACATAGTGTATATGTAAAACAATGTAGACAAAAATTTAAAGTTGGTAGTCATAATAGTAAAGAAGTTTTGGATTATGTTCATTATTATCTTTGTGGACCATCTCTTATGTGTCTTATGGAGATGAACCTTATTTTGTAACATTTATTTTTGAATACTTCGAGAAAGTTTTGGTTTATATGTTTAAATTAAAGGTTGATGTATTTAATGATTTGAAACAATTTCAAGTTATGTTGGAAAACAAAACATGCAATATAATTAAATATTTAAGAACTCACAATGGTGGTGAATTTACTTCCTTAGAAATTGAACAATGTTGCAAGGATGAAGGGATTGTTAGACGCAAAATTACACTATACTCCTCAACAAAAATGGCATTGTTGAACCTATGAACATGAATTTTATGGAAAGAGCCAAAATCATGATTAATAATGCTAATTTACAAAAGGAGTTGTGGGTAGAAGCAATATCCATTACTTGTTATTTGGTAAATATATCACCTTCAATTGCTACTAATTGTAAAATTCCTGAAAACATTTGGTCAAGTCAGTGTTGAGATTATTCATATTTAAGAATTTTTTGTTGTAATGCTTATTCTCTTATTCCAAAGAATCAATGTTCTATGTTAGACCCAAAATCAAAAAGTTATGTCTTTGTTGGGTATGATGATGATGTGAAAGGATATAGGTTGTGGGATCCTTCTATGCATAATATCATCATTAGTGAAGACGTAACATTTGATGAATCTTCTCTTCTGAAAGTCGATGTTGAAAAAGTCGAACAAGAACAAGTATCACAAAATCAACAAATTCATATGGAGACTCAACCTTTTAAAGAAATTTTTAATTTAAAAATGAAATATAAGAGAACTAGTATGAATAAAATAGTAATAATATTAAATAAATAAAGGAACGAAACAGGGGGGAGAGGGGAAGGGGGGTCATCTGGGAGGAGAGGGCAGGGATCCAACAACTGCTAATCTTCTAACTGTCATCTTTGTTGAGATTCCTCGACCTTCTTTCAATTTCAATGGTCTCTCTAAACTTCTAGTGATGAAAAGGAGCAATATTAGCAATAACCTGGGCCTCCTCAATACATATATGATGCTTAGTGTTCTCTGCATGTTCCTCTAGGGGTGAAGACCGAGTCCTTCCATGTTTGATGCCAGTAGCGTGTTCATGAATCCTCTGATTAATAGAGCGCCCAGTTTCACTAACATAGGGGGTCCCACAGGAACAAGGAATAACATAAACACCTTTCATATCCTTGGGCTCAACGTGGTCTTTTGAGAACACCCAACTTTTGAGCAGGGAAATGATGAGAGTTGGCATGAAGATACTGCTCAGTATGAGTTTGTTAATTTTTCTTTCTTTTGAGAAGTGACTACTATGTACAAGGAACCATTGTGAATAAAATAATACTTATGCATTGTTTTAACTTTGAATAAAATAATACTTTTCATTGTTTTTAACTAAGATTGCATACCACCTAAATGTATTTAATACCCTTATTTTCTAGTTGACCGATATCCATGTCAAATTTGAAGAAGAAGATAAAACTATAACATTGTTATGCTCCTTATAGAGTATTGAGACCATTTTGTGTCTTTTATCATTTTGAGCATAAATAAATATCTAGAATTTGATGCAGTTGTAAGAGCTCTAGTATCTGAAGAAGTGCACATGAAGCCTAGAACTGAAACTTCCATGCCAAAAGTTATGGTAGATAGAGGTTAGTCTAGGGAGAAAGGAGAAAAATAAAAAAAGCTCTTATAGATCAAAGTCAAGAGGAAATAAGTGTAAATCCAAATGTTGGTTCTTCAAAAAAAATGGGCATCTCAAGAATGGTTGCTGGAAAAGATGGTGAAAACCCAAAGAAGGAAGCAATTCAAGTCAAGTCAAGTATGATATACAATGTTTTTACTATTGAATCGGGCATGATAAATGAAGTTTTCTCTATTTGCAATTTTTTTCAACATGTTGAAGATTGGCTATTAGATTTTGGCGCTTCTCATCACATGAGTCCACATAGAAACTAGTTCACTTGATATCAAGCTATGAATGGTAGTTTAGTGCTTATTGTAGTAATGTATCTTATTAAAATGTTGGGGTAGGAAATGTCAAAATAAAAATGTATGATAGTATGATTAGAACATTGGCCAATTTTAGACATGTACCTGAAATGAAAAACAATTTGATTTATTTAGGAGTATTGGATTCAAAGGGTTACAAATTCACAGGTCAAGGTGGAGCGTTGAGAATTTCAAAGGGCGCTCTAGTTTTTATGAAGGAAAAGAAGATCATAAACCTGTATAGACTTAAAGGAAGTCTACCTCTTATCGATCCAGGGCTTCTCCTCGATGGGTGTGTAGTGCTTTGAAGCTAGATAAACTACCTTGTGTTTTTGGTAGGGGCTCTATCTTCTGCTCTGAAAGGGGGTGTCTTGTCCCTTTCCACATCCAGTTCTATAATCTTCATAGTCCGATCAACATGCTGCACCATCATGGGAAACCATGCCATGGGGGTGGCCACCATTTCCCTTCAAGTCGTTTGGCTCTCAGTCAAAGCTCTTCTTCAAGTAATTCTGGAGGTATGGAATGTGATGGTGAGGTGGCTTCCTCTCTGATTCGTTCTCCTAGTCGGGTTGACGCTCTAACTTCATTGGATTCCATTACAAAGAAACATAGATGAATTCAAGAAAATATAGACCATTAGCGAATGACGATATGAGGACCGTAATGAGGTGGTTGCATATATAAATGATATTCAATTTATCTGGAATGAGATTTGGAGCAGCAGCACAATCTTCGTTAGAGCCAACGTTGCACCAATGGGCATCTTCATGATTTGGAAGCTCGAGTTGAACACATCAACTTCCATATGCATGAACATATTAGCTTTCATGTTGCACCTCCTATAGTCCCTCCCCACTCCCCTCCTTGATATGTTGATGTCAATATTTGTGCTCTTTTTGTCTCTCTTTTGTAATGTATGGCTCTTAAACCTGGCGGAAATAATGCTTGTAAGGATCAATCTTTCGAATACTCCAGCCCACAGTGCCAATAGGTCTGGTCGGAATGAGGCTTGGGGGGCCAATGAGACCCATTTTGTAATATATGTTTTTATGATAATGTAATCAAAGAAATTTGACTGACAAAAAAAAACATGGTAAAGTGGGAGTGGATATCCACGATTAAGAATGTTGTTTAACTCATATATTAATTCATTTTATAATAGTATAAAGTAATAATAATAATAATAATAAAGTTATAATCTAGTTAATTTTTATGATATATTTTAATCTAGGCAATGTAATATGTATTGTGGGGTATGCGTTTTGATGCTTATCAATATTTACCAACCATCTAATTTATATGGATGTGCTAGTTAAATGTTATGCATAAAAAAAGGTATTTCTATCACTTCATAGTTTTAAGATGATTTCACATTCACGCTTAACTTTTTAATTTTTCATGTTATTGAATTTGAAATTTTCAATTAAAAGAAATCATTCATGAAAAGTAATTAGTATAACCTTTTAATTGGGAAATGAAAATATCAAAGTGAATAGGTATTGTATGGTAGTTTAGTTCTTCTCAAAAAATTTAAAATTAGAAAATATATAACAAATACTTAGCTTAATAGGACTAAATACATGTAGAAAGGAATTCATAAC
>APFE030240747.1:262600-276303 GCA_000404065.3 Pinus taeda | reverse complement strand
ACATTGATCTACCAGACGAAATTGGGACTCTAAAGGTTCGTCTTACTCCAAGTGGTGAAGTAAAATTCTAAGTGCGGACACAAACAATTCCTCTAGCCCAATAGCGGGTCTAGCCACAAACAATACATTCTATGGAATATTTACTTAGGTTAGAACCAATTAAGAGGGCCTACCTCTTAGTACGCTTATCTCGTTTGGTGATGACCTTGCTTTCTCGCTCCAACTATCTCTCGTTTCCTTCTTCAAACACCTGAAACAAGTAAACAACAACAAACAACAACCGTGATAATAGACAAATTGTAATTAAACCTACTTAACAAGTCAAGAAACATTAAGCCAAAAACATGTGAGATGACATATTATGTAGGAAATCAATCGATAGTTGAATATATATAAAATCAAGAAGAGAGTACAATTGTTGTCTTGACGGTTTTGTTCTCCTCCAACAAATCTGGGTTCCCACACACTTCCGTTAGCATTCAATGGTAGTTTTAAGGCTCTTCCCTTTAGTCTTCACACTAAACCAAATTCACACTTATCCCTCACACACAACAAGATAACTACAACTATGAATAACTTGCCAATTACTGCAAACTTAATTAGAACTAGCACACCAACACTAGCTTGTGCTTGGGAAAAAGGAGGGTTTATATAACATGAATGGATGGGATATGGTTCCTCTTCTCATGGGAGAAGGTCTTATCTCTTGAGGTAGTTCCATCCTAATAGGGGAAAGGAGCCCAAACTGACATTCTTGACTCCATTCGGCGCAACCATTTACCAAACTTCCATTACGAAGCTTCTAGAGCAAGAAGCTTCAAATCCTTATTTAAAAAACTTTCCAAAAGAGGATCGGCGCGACTGGAACAAGGATTAGTCACTCCGGTTGGCGCTAGGGATAGTTATAATCCCTGCATATCGGCGCGAGGAGAACAAGGGCCATTAGCGTCGGTCTTGTAAACTAGGAAAAACAAAAGATTTTTGGGAAATGATGCGAAGGGGAATTGTTCTGCTCATGAAGAGGGACACAATGGGAGTTTCTTCATGAAGGGACAGCATGTGAGGTTCACTGTAGAGGTCCTCCAGGATCAAGGAACGGGGAGTATAGGGATAGTGACAAAATGTTGTGTAATAGATGCCCCCTAAAGCGTAAAGGCCGAACTAGAGTGAGGGATGAAATGCTTTATGAATCAGTGTGGGGAACCGAAGTCTGTCTTTGGAAAACCTATAATCAAGTACAAATACATATACATAACCAAAAAATCTATCAAAGGGTACATGAATCGTGATATGGAAGCATCCATCTAGGTGTTATCGGGAAATCTAGTGTCCACTCGGAGCTGCTAGTCCCACTAAGACGGGTAGCTATCTTAGAAACAAACAAACCAAAGCCACTTTCGCTTTCCTTTATGAGAAGTAGATAAGAGGGGAACAAAGGAGACCAACCCAGTCTTGCGCTTGGTTGCTTGCTTGGTTCCTCTCCCTTCTGACAGATCTTTGCCGCTCCTTCCTCGCTTGCCCAGCTTCAAAGAGCACCTGTAGAGTCAAAGCAACATAACACTATCGAAGAACAGAGATCTACAATCATAAACAATATAGGACCAGATATATATTGACTACACAAATGCATATATCATCAATCATACAAGAATGTGGAGGAAAACTCGAATAGCTTTATTAATATCAAGAAATAGCAAAGAGGATTACAACCTATTTTTCTGACCTAGCGTCATCCTCCCAGCATGAAAGCCCTTCTTCACCTCATAAAAAGCTTAGATCACCCAAAACTATGATATTTCACCAAGAAACCAACAGCACTTCCTTACAAAATACAAGATTCCAACCCCGAGATCTCTGTGATGAGGGATCCATATATAGATGTTTGTAGGGGGGTGAGTCAGTTGTTGGGTTTTTGATTAGTGTCCTCTCTCTGATAGTTCTTGGTTCCACTTGGAGATTCATGATCTCTTACTCATCCCTGGGCGAATTCAGAGAGGCAAGTTTCATAGGAGAAGTTTCTGGAAGATTCCAGGATCCTCCACCTTGCAAACTGTCTCTGCCATTTTTCCACTCTCGCTCATTGCACCCTACAGAAGGGCTTTCTAGTATGCATCGCACTTTTTGCACTGAGCAAGTGAGATGCATCGCACCCTTAGGACTAAGCAGCCTGTATGGTCCAATTTTGACCAGTTCTGAGCAGTGTTCCATGGAGAACTTCTGGGAGATGATGTAATCAGCTGACCTTGTTCTTTTAGGGTGTGAAGCAAATTTTTTAGGGACTTAGAAGCCCTTGGTTTATGGACATGTATGATTTGGGTTGCAGTTCCCAAAAATGTCTATAACAGTTGCCCCCTAAAGCATGAGGTCGTTAATCTTTTGATGTCCGGTGAAATGCTTTATCATGAGGATCCGAGGTTCTTTTGAGCTGGAAGGCGACCTGTAATAAGATACAATAAAATACATTATCTTCATAATATGTTCATGATCTAGCTGAGGCGGGCATTCCCATGCTCAGTTTTATAAATTCATTTCCATGTACATAGGACAGACAACCGTCTGTGTAGCAGACTGATGATTTGGATGGATTCATCATCCTTTGATTCGGATGATCATCTGTTCGACAATGATGTACATTTAATGTCTTTATCTCCCTGAATATATCACAGCTTAGATGGATGAAACTAGATTCAGGGTCTTCAAACTCGTTCAATCTTCGCCCGGAGTACAAGTCGATCCATGTGAAAGATGTTCTGGAGTCGAACATGGAAAGACATCGCCTGATTACCAACCAATGATGTAAGTTGTTAACAGGCGCGACAAGAATCACTGATAATGATGATGATCCTCAAGGTACGATAGTACAATTCACGTGGTGTGAAAAAGGGACTTGGCGTCAAACACCACGTAAAATCTTTCGGTCGAAGGCCATTTATGTAAACCTGTCGCCGGAAGTGAGAAACTTGCCATTAAGGCATGCAAGCTTCAAAGTACTGAAAGGGTTGTTCCTAGGTTGACTTCTTGGATAATGAGCTGACCTCGACAAGAAGCGACATGTCGTAGGAAGGCCTTAATGAATCCCACATCTACAACACGGAATGGAGAAAATGACTTTGGAGGTGAAAACGATCTGATGATACAAGGTTCAGGTCATGAAAGAATGGAGGTGAATGTATCGCAGCGGATGAGACACAGGTGAATTCTCTGAGTGACTTCTCTTGAACATACTGGTGAAACTGTAATGGATTGGTAGTGTTAACCCCAAAGATGGATGGTACGATGGACCAATGGTGATATGACCGGTGAACGAAATAACCCAACCCGACTCGGACGTGGAGTGAAAGTTTCATGTTCAAGAGCGACTTGCTACCAATAAAGTTTCTTCAAGTTTTCTTCCCAATTTTCCCAGTTATTGCTGACCAGTACCTCTTTATTTTTATCAAGCTTGAGGAAGATAACATATGCTTGTTCTATAATTCGCCCTTCGGGCGAACCCGTCGCTATGTTTTAACGAGCCTAGTGACAGTGAAACTCGTTCTTGTCTATATGACAAGTTTGTCGCTATTGATTTTAACGAGTTTAACGACAATGATAACTCGATCATTTTTCAATTTTAGAGAGTCTGAAAAGGGACGGAAAGGAAACTCCAATAATCCTTTTTCGTCATATAATCCCTTAAGTCCGAAAAAGTATAAAATAATACGAAAGGGATGAATTTTTTATAGTTTTAACGAGCAGAACAAGACAAGCGCTCGATCTTTTTGTGTAATAATCTCTCGTGTCCAAAAAGATTAAAATCTAGAGCAGGGATAGCACTTCTGATAGCTTTAACGAGCTAGAGAGGCCAATCGCTTGGCAATCTTTTCATATTTTACGATTCAAGTGAAAAGAGCTTAAAGGAGACTCGGTTTTTGAGGAACGAGTGATGATTTCGAGTAGCTACTGATTCCAGGTAAGGTTTGGAATTTTCCAATCATGGCAGTGTCACAAGGATGGCTAACAGAATCACTCGTCGCAGATGTTCCTCAAAAGGGTAAACAATCAAATGGAGGCGTATGATCGGCCAAAAATACAGTGGAGGTGATGATGAGAACACGAACAAGGCTCAAAAGCTGATGATAATGCATTCACAATTGTTATTTACCGGAGATTGGTTCATTTTTGAATGAGCTTAAACTCTGGGGGAAATGTTTGCTCACTGCTTAGGTTTAATTTTTAACGAGCTTGAACTTCACGTAGAAACTGCTCGTGATAATGGTCATTGATTATTTGATTCACCGTTTGCAATTTGTTCTTTCAATGGTCATACTATCTGCTCAATTACTTCATCAAACCGGTTAGAAATGAAAACATATGTTTGAAAAATGAGTTAAAACAATAATACCTTACTCGAATTACATGAATAGTAATTTAATAGTGATTTTTACCCCTCATTTTACCATTTCATTTGAACTTGGTTTGTTGGAGCTCTGGAGGTGCTTTTCCCCCCTGATTTTCACTAGCTGATTCCGAGAGATTCTGTGGATGATTCTCGGCGCCGTTTGGACCAGGTAAGAGCTAAACCTGAGCTCTTCAGTTGCATTCCTTCCTTTTTGAATTCTGAGTATGTTTCCCTATTTTTTTAGCCCTTTGGGTTTGAAAAATTCGCCCTGGATCCAACGCACCCTACCTATATCGAAAGGTGCGATGCATAATGGCTTTTCCATTGGCCAGTTAGTATGCATCTCACCCAGTACACTGTTGGGGTGCAATGGGCGCAAGGAGGGAGACTTTTGCAGTGATTTCTCATGGAATTTTTGCCTGTTTTTTGCCAAATCAGGACCCTAACTCTTCTCTTGTTTGTTTTTCAGAAATTCATCGAAGCAAAATGGTTGTTACATGGTGAGAATGCGAGCATGAAGAAGAGGACATTGTTGCTTTACATGATCCTGGTATGGTAACTGCACTGCGAAACTATGGCCTGCTGAAGTTTTTCCGCATCTCTAGCATGAGGCAACAAATCAACTTGTTGCAACATTTCCTCGACGCCTGGGATCCTACCAACCAGGTGTTCCAGATCAGAGGCAAATATATCCCCTTGACTATCGTGGACATCTATTTTTTGACCGATTTATCAAGGCATGGCGCCCTCTTTCATTATTAGGTTCTGCTCGTGGGGGCGAATCCGTCAGAGATTATATTCGTCGGTATTGCAGAGAGGGATCTCAGCTGAGTGCGGACGGCAAGATCAACATCCGAGATGTCACTGATTGGTCCTTGAGGACCATTCTGTTTACTTTTGCCAGACTGGCTAGTAGTGTGGATTTTCATATAGCTAACAGGGCTTATATGCAGTATGCCTTGGAATGCCTTGAACCGAAGGTGTTCAACTTGTGCGATGCAATACTCTCTGTGATGAAAGAACAACTGACCAAGGTGAAAAGCGGAAGATCCAAGAATTTTGGCTATGGTTCTATTTTGACCTATTTTGCCTTGGAAAAGATCCCATTGATGTAGCCGCAGTATATTTCACTTGGTTTACCTCCACCGATTGAGCCACGGATGTAGAGATGGGTTGACCTCATGGCCCGGCATGCTAGCCAGTCCCAGATTTCTTTCTACACTACCTTCTTTGAGTGGTTCAACCGTCAAGAGATGGTTTACATTGAGTTTCCATATGCTGGCGTGGATTTCCGGGGTGACCTGGATTTAGTGTTGCCGGTTGGTGAGTAGTGGGGTGCTATAGGTAAATTCTTTGACCATATCTCTTCTTATTGTTTTCATAACGTTCTTATGCTTTCTTCGATCAATACTGATCGAAACTCATGTGCTCACACAGACATTGGACCAATTCGACCAGCAGTACGCCCGAGAGCACTAGTTGCCGCTCCTATAGGAGAGGCTGTGGGGAGGGCTATCCTTCGCGACCTTGATGTGGCCGAGACTCTTTCAGCATTGCAGGATCAAGTCAAGGGTCTCACTCTTGGTATTTCGGATGTGAGGACCGACGAGCTGCCTCTGAGGTTGCAGCGACATACCACTGGTGTGGGGAGTTGATGGACTAGGCTTTTACACATGATTGCACAGGCGGTGACTTGTTATCACCAGCATCATTAGACTAGGGTGCCCCCTAGCATTTTGAGTTTTGGGTCATTTGACCAATTTTTTCTTGGTTGCAGAACATTATGTGTAAGCCATAAACAGTTATATATATATTTTTGATTTTCGGAGCTTTATTTTGGTTAAGTTACATGATCCTTATGCAAATATTGATGAAATGCTTCTTTTTATAATTGTCGCAAATGTCTGTCTAACACATAATTTGCCAATGAGTCCATTAATGCATTTAAATTTCTGGAAATATGTTGATATTGAATGAAATCAAACTGTCTTTCCAAAATTTTGACCCTCATGAACATGCGATAGATAGTTGGATTTCGTACAGAGTAGATACCAGTGAGTTGTAGAATGACAAGTTGTGAGTCTAGCCTGACGACAAGTCGGCGTATGCCTGTGTGATGGCATCAGAGACGAGTTCTATCAACGCGCTGTATTCAGCGATATTGTTCGTTGACCAACCAATACATACCCCTCTGAAACTCACTAACTCGCCACTGGGATTGAAGATGGCCCAGGCCGCAGAAGATAGGTCCCGCGAACTACGACTCGCTCCGTCGGCATACCCAACAAATGATTCCAATAGGCTCGACATCTACAACAAATGCAAAAAGTGGATTACCTAACCAAAACACTTACCCTTAGCAAAAACAAAAATGTAACAAAAGCATAGGGGTTACTACGCTGAGTTAAGCATAGTAACGCTTGAGGTACAACTCGTTGCAGGGATGCGCCAGCGGAATCCCATCATAATCCACCAACTCGTAGGCTCCTTTTGCTAATACATGCTTAACAATATAGGGACCCATCCTTAAAGACTTGAACTTACCTGCTCCCAACTTATCGGACTCCTGGTCGTAAAGTAAAACCAGGTCACCTTCTGAGAAGACACGAGGTTTGACATTTTTGTCGAACTGCGCTTTGACTCGTTTCTTATGGGCTTCGTTAGCCAAAGCGGCATCACGATGGGTTTCATCCAATTGGATTAATTCCAAGAAACGAGCCTCCTCTTCTGAAGTTTCGGGGAGAAGGTCGACCGCAAGCTTGAGGGACGAGATTTCGCACTGAACTGGAAAGATCACTTCCAGGCCACACACCAGTTGAAAAGGTGTAAACCCGGTCGCATTCCTCACCGATGTCTGGTATGCCCACAAGGCCGAGTACAGGATCAGGTTCCAACTCCGTTTATGGACTCCAATCATCCTTTACAGCATGCGCTTCAAGACCTTGTTGATTGCTTCAACTTGTCTGTTAGCTTGCAGATAATACGAAGTAGAGCTATCGTGGGACAGTCCTAATTTGGCAACCAACTCAACCATCATGTGATTGCGAAAATGTGATCCATGATCTATGACTATGGCCTGTGGAACGCCGAATCTGGAGACTACATGATTGAAAAAGAAGAGGGCAGTCGTTTTGCCACTGTTGTTTAATGTAGGCATCGCCTCGGCCCATTTGGTAAAATAGTCTACTGCGACTATGATATACCCATGCCCCCCGGCCGAGGGGGGGTTACATGTCATGAAATCTATGCCCCATTTGGAAAATGGCCCAACAACAACTACTGGTTGCAGAGGTGCGGGTGGTATTATGGTTTTGCGATCGAAGATTTGACAGGCATGGCAACTTCTGACTGCGGTTATGCAATCTTTGAACATTGTTGGCCAGAAGTATCCTGCTCGTAAAATATTTTGCGTTGTAGCATAACCAGGTTGATGCCCCCCACACGCACCTGAATGACAATCGTTCAGGACTTTTTCAGCCTCCTCATGGGTGAGGCACCTCTGCAGACCTATATCAATACCACAACGGTAAAGCGTATCATCGACGATCATGTAGTCTTTTGCTTGGTATCGAATGCGTCATTGTTCAGAGCATGAGGTATTAGACCTATACGTTTGGGTTTGGAGATAGATTATTATATCTCCATACCACGGATTCCTTGAAGATATCAGAAACAAAGATTCATCCAAGATTGCTTCTTCGGATGTTGCATTGTTAGACGATGATGGGAGATCACATAGTAACTCCGCGAATACCAGGGCTTTCTTCAATTTGGATCTTTTGAATTCCATATCAAACTCTTGTAAAATCGCTATCCATTTTGAATATTTGCCCCCCCAGCAACTGTCGCAACAATATATAAGTCATGGGGTTGCAATCTGACCAAATGGTAGTTTTTCTAACGAGGACATAGTGTCGAAATTTCTGTATCGCTTGAACAACTGCGAGAGCCAGCTTTTCAACGTAGGATTACTTCATTTCTGTATCATTTAAGTTCCAGCTTAAATAATATATAGGATGTTCAATTCCATCGTCTTCTTGGACTAAAACCATTACTATGGTCGTATCTGTTGCAACCAGATACAGGTTAAAGTCTTTCTAATAATCAGGAGCATACATTAATGATGCTTTGATTAGGGATTCCTTTAAAGCATCAAAGGAAGCTTGTGCGACCTGATCCCAGATGAAGGGTACTTCTCTTTTTAACAGACGAGTATAACCTTTAGTAAGTTCGGCATAATTTGGAATGAACCTCCTCAGAAATTTTGCTTTCCCTTAGAGTTTCTGAATCTGAAGCAAATTTGAAGGTGGAGGCAAATCAATGATTGCCTGCACCTTACATGGGTCGAGACGAATCCCGTCCTTTGAGACCACGAAGCCAAGTAAACGACCAGAACTGACACAAAACACACATTTGTGCGGATTGAGTCGTATCTTGTAGTGTCGGCAACGTAGAAATATTGCCCTCAAATACTGCGGATGATCGGTCCACTTCCGCGAATGAGTTGGGAGATCGTCGAGATATGGTTGAACGATGTTCTTGATGTCATGGAAAGCATAATTCATTGCCCTCTGAAATGTTGCCCCTACATTCTTTAAACCAAAGGGTAGCTTGCGATATGCGAATGTGCCCCATGGACAAATAAATGCAGTCTTTGACTGGTCCTGTGGGCGGATATTTATTTGATTATACCCCAAAAATCCATCCATAAATGAAAATATCTCACATCCGGCACATTCATCAATTATCTGGTCAATGAAGGGTGTAGGGTAGTTGTCTTTTGGACAAGCTTGATTTACATCCCTATAATCGATGCACACTCTAATCATTCCTTGTTTTTTCATTACAGGAACAATATTAGATACCCAATCGGTTAGAGGAATCGGGTAAATAAAACCAGCATGGAGGAGTTTTTCAACTTTCGCCTTTATGGCAGTGGCTTTCTGGGGTGCACCTACCAGAGTCGTTGTCTTACCGGTTTGACATCTGGATACATCTTAATTTCGTGTTCAACGATGCTCGAGTCAATGCCTGGCATTTCATCATATGACCAAGCAAAGACATCTCTAAACTCGCAAAAAAAAGAGTAGTATATTTCCAGTTCTGATGGAGAACAAGTTTTGTCGACATGAATATTCTCTACAACATCTGTTTTGGTCGAGATATTTATGGTGCTAGTCTCTTCAATATTGGACAGGTTTCACTCGGAATCCATCGTATTTACAGTATTTTATAGGAAATCAAAGACTAAGGGATGATCAAGGTCACTGGAACGATTTTCCTTACAATCCGGCAGATGGGAACGATGGTGGTAATCTTCCCATGGTGCCTCGTCAATCATAATTGACTGAACAATTCCTTCGTCCGTACAATGTACTTGCGACCAAGGATCTGAAGGGGTGCCATATTCCTTAGACCTATCTATCCAAACGCTTGATGAGAGTTGATTTGGGTTTGCCTCCCATGCCGAAAACATTGATTGCTACAATATTTCTATTGGGCTTGGAGGCAATACCTGCAGATGATCCATGCTAATATCGTTTTCGGACATCTTTTGAATAGAAGATATCATATTGCAGGTTCCCACCGTGGCCACTTCCGCCAAATTGATTGGAGGCGGTAGGGAAAAAGTCCCCATTAAAGTACGGTCTTTTAGTAGGCCTACTCCGATATTTTTGAAGCAAATGAGTGCTTCCGTGGATCATCGGAATGCTTCCTGTAACTTGTGAACTATTGGGGAGAAATGTTTGTTGGTCGACGATTGTAATTCCTTCTTGGAAGGGAAATGCAATCTTCCTGAAGTAGTTCAACACAACGGCAGCCATGGCATATATTCAGGGCCTTCCCAGTAGGATGTTGTAATTGAGGTTTCCGTCGATAACTTCAACATCAATTTCTATTGTTTTTCCCCCCAGTTTGACTTGCAAATTATTTAAAATCCCGTATGGGGTATATGTTCGTCCATCAAATGCTTTTAATGTCGTCGACGATCGTGACAAGGGTGGAGATCCTAAAGTTTTCCAGCAACTCATCGACATAATACATGTAGATGCCCCCTCATCAATAATTGTTCGATGAACAATTTTGTTGAGGGCTTTCACTTGAATAAGGAAAGCTAGTTGAGCTGGTAACTGAGGGTCATATCCTCTGTGATTAAAGGATACAAGATTGGAATCTGTTGGGTCAATCCCACCTATCGCTGATAATAAAGCCTGCTTTTGGGAGGGGCAATTTTGTAGTACCTCAAGTGTCGACATAGCGGACGGCGATTGGACCAGATCCTCCACTATATTATAATGTTGTGCTTCTCTAGCATGAGGATTAAACGTCGATTTGTGTACTAATCCCTTTGGCGGTTTTATCGTTAGCTCAGGAGTGATAGGCAGCACAACTTCAGTCGAAGTCATTGTCGAACTACTTGGTTGATCATTATCCTTGTTGTTTGACATCTGTGGATTCCCATAATCTTTACTCCTTGTCGATATCAAAGCATCATTTTGCTGCTTTGAGACAGACAACATTAGCACTTGGGACGGGGAAGCATTGTCACTAGCAACCATATTTGTTCCTGGATTCGGAAACGGATCAGTTAATACTGTCGAGGTTTTTGAATTCTTGAAGAATTTTCTAAGCTCAACTTTATATGGACAATCTCTCGTCCAATGATCCTCATCACATATAAAGCATGGATGACTCAGTTTCCTATCTCCAGAAGGGTTTGCAGAAGATTTTTCAGGAGACGACTCCTCCTGTTTCTTCTTCTTCCCTTTCTTTTTCTTCTTGCCCCCTGGTTGCTTGGGTTCTTTGCCTTTGTTAGCCGACACGGCATTTACTTCAAGGTGAGAAGTTCTTCATTTTCATTTTGACTTGAAACCGTACGGGCCTTCTTTGATGTAGCCTTTACGGTTTTCGTGCTAGTCGTACCTATCACACCATCACTGGCATGAGAGTCTTTGTTTGATTTAGGAGGGGGAGGAACGGAAAATTTCGGTCTAAGAGCATCAAGGATTTTATTGTAGAGCGTGCCAGACTGAGTATAGATCAAGTTTAGATATTGTGCATGAGCAATAACTTGCTCTTCAATGACGACTCCTCCCTTTGCCACATCTTCTGTAATAGAAGGTAGCAATGACTTAATAAACCATTCAGCTAACAGTTGATCAGGAACATATGTTTTTACCATTCCACGACGACGTCGCCACTGATGAATATGATCAGATATGTGAGTGGTCGTCATTTGTTTGAAATTGGTAAGAAGCTCTGTTCCCATTTCGTACCTTATGGGTAACTGAAAATGGGTTAAAAAGGTTGTGGCTATGGCACTGAAGTTATCAAACAAAGCTCTAGGCAATTTGATATACCATTTTGCTGCCGGACCAGTTAACGTTCGTTGAAAAAGGCGAAGCCTGATCAAATCATCGTTAAGAGTGTTAGACGAACACCACAGATGAAAGGTCATCACATGATTCGATGGGTCTTCACTCGGATTTCCATTAAATTTAGGCATATCTGGCGGAAGTTTATGTGGAATCGCCAGCCACCAAGGGTCGTAAGCAATTGGATTGTTTGTTAGTCGATTTAGATCTGGTAACTCTAAAGTTGCCACGAAAGGCAACTGTTGATTTAGGTTTGGCAAAGCATACCCAGGATAAGATGGGATTGCTTGAGCAGTTGGTCTTTGCATACCGGCATAATGAATTTGATGCTGGTAACTTTGGTAAGGTTGATGGGCATAAACATTATGATATGATTGATGTTGACCATTTTGAATATACGGCTACCCATTACTTGCAAAGACTTGTTGCTTAGATCCACGATAAGTTGCTCAGATCCACGATAAGCTTGTTGGAATTGCGATTGTTGGTATTGTACCAGCCATGGTTGTGAAGCCATGAGATGTTGTCCAGTACTGACTGTTTGACCAAGATGAGGGGTAATGGTCCCCATTTGAACTTGGGTCATTCCACTAGTTGGTGATTGTGGTTATGTCGCAGGGATAAGAGATTGTTGTATTATGACCTAAGAAACCTGAGGTTGGCATACAACAGGCAACGCTTGTACTTGTGACACTGTTACAATAGCCAGATATTTGACACAAGTAAACTTTGTTGCATCGAGTATACAACTCTTGGTTGTTGAGGCAGGATTGGCACCCAACCGCTACATGTAATTCCAGCATAACCTAAATTCTGTTGTGAACTCTCGTATGGTTGTTCTCCCGAAGGAGACAATGAAAGGGTATACTTCCCTCCATACGACGATAATCCAGTGCTCAAAGGAATGATTTTCCTTTCGGGATCGGATTGCCCAAATTGACTCTGCAAAGGATCAATTTGCTGAGACTCAACATAAGAGATTCCGGATACTATTCCGGACGAACAAACAGGAACAGACCACACTGTCGAAATATCCCCTGGATGGACTCCATCCAGCGATTGAGAGCTAGCTGGGATATATGGTACGCTGATGAACATTATCGGAGTAGCAGCAGGAAGTTCTGCCATTGTTGTGTTAGATGACACAGTCCTAGATGTCGACGGTTTTTTCAGACATATTTAGTCTATCCAAAAGATTTCCCAGCGATTCTTCAAGAACTTCCGATGGTAGGAGACTAACTTCTGACGAAGAAGGATATAGGGTGATCCCGGCTCTGAATTGCGATGGAGCGCTAGATGGAGGATCCTCCACAATCTCTTCTATGGCAATCAATCCAGGTGGAAGAGGCAGACCGTTAGGTCCGTAAAATATTTCCGGTGTCGAAGAAGATGCAGCGACAGATGTTCGGGGAATAACCCTTTCCGAATCAGCTGTAGATGGATCCGGTTCAAGAATAGAAGTGTTTACCGTCACAATAGGATCAGTTGTAATGTCCTTTTATGGCTGCAGAATTTCTTCTGTAGAGGCAGGGATACCAGAAATGTTCAGAGTAACCGGAGTCTCTGAGGATGTCGGAGTACTTGTTCCAACCAAACCAGGGGACTTCGATCCGGTTAAATGAGTTTGCTTTGTCCGGAATAGTTCCGTTTTCGGAGTCAAAGACGGTTGAATCGTAGACCTTCGCGAACAACAGGGTTTTGATTGAATTTCTTCCACGATTGCAGATTACTCGATCAACTCAAAATAAAGGGGAAAATGATTCCGAATTAAATGAATTTTAGACGCTTTGACACAACTTGCTTTTTAAATTTTTAAGAGTTGAGAAAAAACAAAATATGACTCTAGTCACCTTTGATTTTTAATGAGCCTGAAGTGACAAGTGCTTAGATGGACCTTTTCCTTTAAGGAGTCTGAAAAGGAACGAAAGAGACTACTTTGGAAATCTAGA
>APFE030240747.1:243695-254030 GCA_000404065.3 Pinus taeda | reverse complement strand
AATGGGATGGGCCATAGTAATAAATAAGGTGGTTAACCCATATCATGTAAGGGACCACAAGTAGTTAGTAATAATGTAAGGGGCCCATGGTATTAGTTCGATGGTATGAGAGAACCATGGTAATGATCCATGGTATTGTATGTATGAGGCCTATATAGAGGCTAGAGACTCCATGTCAAGGGATTGTCAAGGAATATTGTATGAACAAGCATATGGCTTGTGGAGTGTTCTCCTTCCTTAAAGAGTGAATGTATGGTGTTTCCCTCCCTTAAGGGTTTGATATTAATAAAGTGAATAATTTCTATCTATATTCAGATATTGTTATTCTTGGGTTTATTTCTTGGGTTATTTGCATTATCATCTATATTTTGGATCGGAGCTATAACAAGTGGTATCAGGGCTATAACAAGTGGTATCAGAGCTATAACACCAAGGATCAGATTTGACCGATATCATGTTAACAGAGGCAACATGAGGAGGTGGGAGCAGAAAAAATCTCATCAAGGCAGAATCTTTAAAAAGTCTTGTCCCCACACTCTCATAAGGAGCATCGGTGTGCTTGACATATGGAACATTACCATCCGAGGAGGAAGATGCAAAGAATAATAGTTGGTCGATTATGACGATCTTCCCTTGATGGGGAAAATGAATAACGTGAAACAGAAGCTCTGTTCGAGTAGATTATAATTGAGATTAACATCAACAATCTCCACCTCGACGTGTACTGTCTTGCCCTTCAAATTATTGGCAAGGTTGGGTAAGACACCGAAGGTTCACGAATCACGCCCATCGAAAGCTTCCAAGGTGTTATGGGATTGGTTCAAAGTAGGAAAACCAATTGCCTTCCAGCAAGCGGCTTACATGATGCAGGTAGAAGCACCTTCATCGATGATGGTTCTATGGATGGTTTTCTCATTGATGATTACCTAAATGAGAAAGGCAATCTAATGAGGTAGGCACAGATCATGGTTCTCTAGATCAAAACATATCAAATTGGAATCAGTAGGATCAATACCCCCAATAGCTGACAACAATGATTTCCACTGAGACAAACATCTTTGGAGTACCTCGAGAGCAAACATAACTGATGGCGCCTAAGCTATATCCTCAACAATATTATAGTGCTGAGCGGCTTGAGCATTGGGATTGTATGAGGACTTCTTTAGCACACCTAGAGAAGGTGGTCGAATGGCAGAATCAAGGTTAGGGCGCTCGATATGAAGAGGGCCAGAACTCAAGGAAAAAGAAGAAGGGGTGGCCTCTTTCTCTTTCCCAGCTATCGGAGTAGGAGTTTGATAATCTTTTGATCTAGTAGCCACAGTAATAGGCGTACTCATCATGAACACTTGAGATCTTGAGGAAGTAGATGATTGAGGTTAGTATACCATTTGAGTCTGCTGAGATGGAAATGGCTCTTTTAGGACAACTAGCGTCCCTTTGAGAAATCGACTAACTTCGGACTGTCGGGGACAATGCTTAGTATAGTGATCCTCCTCACAAATGAGGCATGGGTACTTAGGTTTCTGTTGTGAAGAATCACCAGCAAACGACTTAGGAGGACCCTGTGTTAGGGCATCAACTTTACCCTTGCCTTTGCCTTTCTTCCTACCTTTCGAAGATTTGTCCGCTGTGGTAGACTAGACAACATGGACCTCTGAGGTTTTACCAGGGCCAGGTGAATTTTGGGAGGAAGTATTGGAAGCAGTGTTTGAGACCGACTTCTATTTGGAAGAAGATTTGGCAGGGGTCTGGCACACTGAACCAATTACTCCATCAACAGGAGGTGTAGCCTATGACTTCGATGGGATCAGATGATGGTCGTGGAGCATCGGGTAATAACTCAAACAAAGTGCCAAACTTAGAATAAATGAGATCTAAGTACTGGGCATGAGCAATGGCTTGTTCTTCAGTAATGCATCCACCCATAGCTATATCGCGAGCAATTGGAGTGACAAATGACTTGGTAAACCATTCGGTGAGCAATTGATCAACAATCTCAAATTTGGTCAAGCGACGTCTACATCTCCTTTCATGGATGTGATTGGAGATGTGCATCGCAATATCTTGCTTGAGCGATGTGAGCAAATAGGTGTCAGTTTCATAACGAACTGGTAGTTGAAAATGCATGAGGAAATCCATGACTAAAGAGTTGAAGTCATGGTAAGTACTTCGAGGGAGATCGATGTACCACTTGGCTATAGCACCTGTAAGGCTTCGTTGGAAAAGACAGAGACTAATAGAATCATCAACGTAGGAATTTGAAGAGCACCAGAGGTGATATGTCATCACATGGGCTTGAGGATCTTCTTTTGCTTTCCCATCGAACTTGGGACAATCGCTCGGAATCTTGGATGGAATTGGAGGCCAGTATGGCGAATGAAGAATTGGATCATTCATGAGTCGAGACACATCTGGCAACTCTAGTGTAGCCAAGAACGACAATTGGTAAGCGGGTCCAACCAGAGGAGCCCATCCCTGCTGGTAAGGATTTTGTCCCCACAGTAGAGGGTTTTGGACATATGGCATTTGATTTTGCCCCCACTGTAGGTTACCTTGGCCGTAAGGAAGATTTTAACCTTGAACGCCTTCAAACTGTCCGGCCATAGGTTGCTGATAAGCAACATACTAGTTAAAAGGCTCTTGAGCCCGTTGACCTTGGACATATGGATATTATACCTGTTGTCCTTGAACATACGGGTTTTGAACTTGCTGCCCCTGAATAAGAGGATTTTGAACCTGTTGTCCTTGGACAAAAGGATTATGAACCTGTTGCCCTTGGACATTTGGATTTTGGTCACGTTGTTGCAAGACTTGACCCTGACCGTGTCCCTGCAAGGGTTGACCCTGTTGATATGTATATAAGGGTTGTTGTTGCACAGGTTTTTTATGTTGTTGCAAGGATTGACCTTGCAGATGCAAAGGTTGTTCCTACGGCTGCCGAGGTTGGCCCTACGAAGACATAGGCTGGGAGGTTTGCAGAGCATACTGCATTTGGTGTTGCATGGTTTGCTGCAACTATTCCGAGGGTTTCCCCTACGATTGTTGCAATTGTCCTTGTTGTGGTATCATTTGCCCCTACTTCTGCTCAGACAACCCTTGCTGCAACAAAGGTTTCCCTTGTGGCTGCAGAGGTTGTCCCTACTACTGCAGAGGTACTTCCCAAAAAAATTCCAAACTGTATTTAGCCATAGCCACCCTAAAAAGTGGATGGATTAGGCTAAACGTACTATCCAGGCTGAAGGATGTAAGGTAGATTGACCATTCCTTGAGAACCATATGGAACATAAGGACCTTGGTATTGAACCTAAGCTTCATAAGGCTACTAATACTGGAAATTGCTTGACCCAGATGGACCAGCGAGATTTGGGACCTGTTGGTACTCGACATTGCTCGATCCTACAGGACCAGCCAGGTTTTGGGTAACACCAGAAGAAGGCTGGTTCATCCCAACCATGTGAGCCCATGAGTTACTCACATTGGTTGTGCCTGGCATCACGAAAACACTCAGATTCTGCCCCCCACGTGGTGGCACAGCTTGGCCACTTACTAGAGGGGTCGAAGAACTGACAACAACATGCCTCAAGACCATTGGTTGAACAGGACGGGTGACTTGGATGGACGAGACAAGAGTTCAAAATGGTGGGTTGCATCGGGACTAAGGTAACAACAAAAAGCATTGCCTATTGGGAGGTCGAGTTCGGAATGAACGGGCCTATAGTAGGCATGGCGCTAGATTCCTAAATAGGGTTGTGATAAAGTGACGAGGCACTAGGTGTACCTAAGACCAACTGTGCTAAAGTCACATAATTAGATGGCAAATCCTCATACACATTGATGGGAATGCTCCCCGTGAAGGGGAAACCTTCAGGAGGAAATTGGTGTTCTTCCTCTTCGATAATGTGTGGAGTGGAAACTTTTGATTGATCCAGAGAGGTAACTGGAGCTTCGCCTTCGGGTTCCATAGCTAGGAACAAACAACGACTAACGACCAAAGAAGTACGAGGGGATAATTCCAAAGGAACACCCAGATGATCATACAGACTGTGCGGATGATGGGTGATATCACAATAGGGTTGAACAAAGGATTCAAAGGATATATAACCAGTCCAAGTTGATCGTCAGTAGTTAGCGAACTCTCGGGAGTCTGGATGGGATTGTCCAGATATTTCGGGCCAATATCAACAGGTGACCCAATATCTGAAGTAGGTGGAGGATGAGATGACAAAGGTTGAATGCTCAAAACAATTCTGAGTTCAACACCTTGGTCCTCAAGTGACTCTCTTAATTCAGGAAAAGGCTCCTCAGACAATCTTTCAGACTGAGGAGTGGAAGAGGAACTAGGTGAACTAGATGGTTCAGCCAATACGACCTTGTCTAAGTTAATAGGAAAAGAGGGATAAATTTCAAGGATTTAAAATGTACTTTAGGGAAAACTCACAATTTGGTCTAGAAAAGACTACCAGGATGTTATAAGATCATGGGAAACAATTTTTTAAGATGCATAAATAAATTGGTGCTCTTTCATGTTTTAAGAGTTGAGAAAGAAGAAAAGATGACTCTATCACTTTTGATTGGAAACGAGCTCGAAAGGACAAGCGCTCGAATGATATTTTAAGTTTAATGAGTAAAAAAGATACAATTACTACTCCGGATGATTTAGGTAAAAACGATTACCACACAACCGTGAATTGCAGAATATCTCCCTGCGAACCGAGAAGTACGGGAAGGCAATCTCCCCGAATGTTGTGTCCGGTCTATCACGTTTGCAAGGCGGTAGACTTGGCTTCCTATGGATAAAGGATTGCAGCCTAGAGGGGTCTCCCTTTATATACTCAACAATACAGGGAGCACAAGTCCGTAATAGTGTTGTCTAGTGTCGAAGCTAACGACAATTTCTAGGTTTGAAGACGTCGGAACACGTCTCTAGCCTAGACCTTCTAGATGTGATCGTTAGGTTTCAAATGCACCTTAGGTTAATTGAGTTCATTTTAAAGTTTATCTTGAATTATATCTCGGTTTTCAAGCCTTAGCGATGTGACTCGAAAATCCCTAAATGCAGCTATATGAGACAAGACCCTTTCAATTCAATGAATTGTCTACACTAGAGAGGGTAGAAAACACAATAAAATGCAAACAACCAAACAACCAAAAGAAAAATGATTTTTCACTACTTCACTTTTCGAGAAAATAAACTAATGAAAAATTCATTCCAATTCCTAGTTTCCTAGCAAGTACACTCCAACAGTCCTTTCAAAAGTAAAGAGAATTCTTTTTCTTTTCAAATTCCAAATGCAATCCTAGTCTTCCATGATGCTAACTACAGTAATATATTAATGCAACAAACTAGAATTGTATACTTTTCATGAAATGACAAAATGGATTTCTCATCAAACACTCCAATGAAAAAGTTCAAGACAATCAATTTTCAAGCAAATGAAAAACACGAAAAGAGAATCTCTTTCAAACTAATGACACAACGACTTTACAAAAAATAAGCAAGCAATGTGATCTATGTCGAAAAAGAGACGTTTAGACAAACAAACGAAACTTTTCAAAATTGTGTAATGGAGACCAAAGCCATAAGAGGACTATAAACGAAATGCAAGGAGTAAATGCACCAACAACTTGATGAGTTCACAATCAGCTGAATGGATGACAACCTAGATGCCCTAGGGCTACAAACCATCCAATGACCCAAGAAATCAAGCAAAAAGAAGGCAAATCAACAAGCAAATAAACCAAATGAAATGTAGCTTTCTAGTCAGGGAGAAGACTGTTTAAACAACTTACAAGGCAGAAATCAAGAGAGCAAGACACATTGGCCAAGATCTGGGGCGAACCCTAATCTTCACTTACAGGCATCAACACGATTGCCTAACTAGCAACAAGCGCTAGAAGGGGGTCGATGCAACTGTTTCTCATCATATCGTGCTGATTAGCGCGACTGCCAGCGAAATAACCGTGTTGAAAGAGGATGCAAAGAAAAAAAGAAGAAGTTGAGACTAGATTTGCTACTGCGAATTTCAGACACAGAGCAGTAAAAAAGCAAAGCATAGAGAACTAAAGGGAAATGGAGAAACTAGAAAAGTTCACACAAAACCATGAAATTCCAAGCAAACAAACAAAAGGATTAGTTCCCCAACAAAGTCATCAATTTGTGGTGAAGTAAAATTCTAAGTGCGGACACAAGCAATTCCTCTAGCCCAATAGCAGGTCTAGCCATAAACAAGACATTCTATGGAAGATTTCCTTAGGTTAGAACCAATTAAGAGGGCCTACCTCTTAGTACGCTTATCCCGTTTGGTGATGACCTTGCTTGGTCGCTCTAACTATCTCCCATTTCCTTCCTTGAACACCTAAAACAAGTAAACAAAAGCAAACAACAACCATGATAATAGAAAAATTGTAATTCAACCTACTTAACAAGTTAAGAAACATTAAGCCATAAACATGTGAGATGACATATTATGTAGGAAATCAATCGATAGTTGCATATATATTAAATCAAGAAGAGATTACAACCATTGCCTTGACGTTGTTGTTCTCCTCCCAGAAATCTGGGTTCCTACACATTTCATTAGCATTCCATGGTAGCCTAAAAAATGGTAGTTTTAAGGCTCTTCCCTTCAGTCTTCACACTAAACCAAATACACACTTCTCCCTCACACACAACTAGATAGCTACAACTATGAATAATTTGTTGATTACTCCAAACTTAATTAGCACTAGCACACCAACACTAGCTTGTGCTTGGGAAAAAGGGGGGTTTATTAGCATGAATGGATATGAGATGGTTCCTCTTCTCATGGGAGAAGTGTAGGTTTTAACCCCGTACATAAATTACCTGCATACGAATTTTAAAACACAGAAAATAAACAATGCGAGAGCATAACACATAAAACACATATACACAAATATTTTCCCCTGGATCCCAAAACCGGGACTACCAGATTGATTTTTCATTATGTTCCTTTCATTGTTACAATACATATTTATACATGCCAAAGCATCCAATACCATGGACCAAAAACCATCGTGTCCAAAACCATGGACTGAAAACCATTGCGTCCAAAACCATGTGCGAAAACCATGCATAAAACCATAGGTAGGTTTGTCCAACCTAATATAGGGTCCAAAAAAAAATTCCTCAGGGCGCTACCCCCGACCTCGTAGAGGGGTGCTACCCACCCCCCTCAAACCCCTTGTGACCCCCCCGTTGAACAATCGGCGCAACGAAGGGGGGGCTCCGCCCCCCTCTAACCCCCTGGTTAACTATGTAGGCTAGTCGTGGAAAGAATATAACACAACCCAACATTCCACCACTTGTTGTTTTCTTTCCACAGGGGACCACAAGAGAGCTTAGTCATTTATCCAGCCCTACAACGCCCATTGTTTCTCTACACCAAGAGAACTTCTAAAAGCTCACAGATTTTGTCAATGCATCTGCAGTATTCTTCAAATGGTCCACCTTTACCAACAACACCTTTTTGTCTTCTATCATATCCCTCACAAAGTGATACTGAACATCAATGTGTTTTGTCTTTGAATGGTAAGAAGGGTTCTTTTCCAAGAATATTGCACTTTGGCTGTCACAGTCTATCCTTATAGCTCCTTGCACTAACCCCATACTTGAACGCAATCTCTGCAACCAAACTGCTTCCTTGCTTGCATGAGTGGCTGCCATGTATTTTGCCTCTGTAGTTGATAGTGCCACTATAGATTGTTTCTTATTCAACAAACTGACTGCACCTCCAAATAGGTTAAACACATGCCCACTTGTAGATCTTCTCTTATCCATATCTCCAGCACATTGTGCATCAACAAAGCCATGAATATCCAAAACTTTGTCCAATCCTGGTCTTCCTTGGTAGCACAAACCATAATCACTAGTGCCACACAAATACCTGAAGACCTGCTTCACTGCTATCCAATGCTCCTTCCCTTGTTTTCACATAAACCTGCTCAATACTCCCACTTCATGTGCAATGTCTAGTCTATTAAAAACCATCACATACATCAGGCTACCGACTGCACTTGCATATGGAACACAGGACATGTACTCTTCCTATTCTTGTGTCTTGGGAGACTGTTCAACAGATAAATTTACACCTACAGGAATAGGAGCCTTCACTGGTTACTATCTTGCATATTAAACCTCTGCAGTATTGTCTCGACATACTTCCTCTGGTTTAACCAGAGCTTCCTCTTTGCCCGATCTCTTTGAATTTCCATGCCCAAAATATAGTTTGCAGCACCGAGATCTTTCATGTCGAATTTGGAGGACAATTGGGTCTTCAAATCCTGGATAATTTCTTTGTCATTTCCAACCAGCAACATATCATCCACATACAAGACCAGATAAATAACATGGTCACAATTAATTAAAATACACACAGTGATCTGCTTTGCTTCTGGTGAAGCCAAGTCCCCGTATAAATGTATCAAATTTCTGATACCACATCCTTGGTGACTGTTTTAACCCATACAAAGTCTTCTTTAACTTGCATACCAGTTCTTTCTTACCCTTTACCGCAAAGCCTTCAGGTAGCTTCATGTAGATTTCCTCTTCCAAATCCCCGTGAAGAAATGTTTTCTTCACATCCATCTGTTCTACCTCAAAATCAAAAGCAGCAGCAACAGATAAAAGTAATCTAATAGAAGTTACCTTGGAAACAGGAGAAAAAATATCACCTAAATCAATTCCCGGCACCTGGGAATAACCTTTTGCTACCAACCGAGCTTTGTATTTCTCCACCTTCCCTTCTGCATTTGTCTTCTTCTTGAACACCCATTTGCGGCCAATGGGTTTCCTTCCAGCCGGAAACTCCACCAATCCCAAGCCTCATTTTTGTGCAAAGATGCCATTTCATCAACATGGCATCTTTCCAGAGTTGCCATCCTCTGATCTACTTACTTCCTTAAATAGTTCTTCTGGGTATCATCATCAGTAACAGATAAAAAGAAAAATTTGAACAAAAGCAGATGACTATATTCCATTGTCCTTCTTTCACGAACTGACTTTCACAATTCCTCCGAGTTTGTGGCTCTCAATCTTCCGATTCCCCTCTTGTTGTAGAGTCTGATTCTTACTCCGTTAAGCTCAATTTATCTTCTCAAGCTCCTTTGTTGGACTCAATTTTTAATAACCATATTTTACTCTTCTGCAAACACCACATTCTCGCTCGTAAACACCTTCCCTTGTTACTAGGTCCAAAGCTTATAAGCCCTTTAAACTGTCTTATACCCAATAAATGATGCACTTTAGTATTTTATCTTACAACTTGTTCGTTTCCTTTGGAACATGTACATATGCATCAATCCAAATACCCTCAGATGTGAAAGAGAGGGTTTCTTACCAGTCCATACTTCTTGTGGAGTCTTATCCTCCAACGCTGATGAAGGTGACCTGTTGACCAAGTAACATGCAGTATCCACCGCTTCTGCCTAGAATTCCTGTCCTAACCCGGCACCACTGAGCATGCTCCTTGCCCTTTCCATCAACGTCTTGTTCATTCTTTCTGCGACTCCATTTTTCTGAGGTGTATATGGAGTAGTCTTCTGCCGTGCTATACCACACTTCTTACAAAATTCTTCAAATTCCTTGCTGCAGAATTCTTCACCATTATCTGTCCTCAGTACCTTATCTTCTTCTCTGTCTGATTTTCCACCAGAGCCTTAAATTCTTTAAACCTGTCAAAGACTTCAGATTTCTTCTTAAGGAAATATATCCATGTATTCCTTGAGAAGTCATCTATAAATGATACATAGTACACAGACTTCCCCAGTGATGGAACTTTCACAGGTCCAAACACATCACTGTGCACAAGCTCTAATATTTGTTTCGTCCTCTTACCACCAGAGGGGAAACTCACCCGATTCTGCTTCCCATATACACAATTTTCACAGAAATCAAAATCCAGAGAGCTATTACTCATACCTTCTACCATACCTTTACCAATGAAGTATTCGAAGGCCCTTCTCTCCAATATGTCCAAGCCTTTGATGCCACAGCATGGTCTTCTCTCTAGAGACCACTAGATTTTCTACTCCATTTTCAGGAACCATAGAACTATTGCACCCGTCAACAACAGTGCTACCTTGCAGCTTGTACAGAGTTCCAATCCGAACTCCCCGCATCAATACCAGTGCTCCTCGAACCATCTTGCAGGTATCCTTCTCGAACACTGTCTTTACACCTGCATCATCCAACTTGCTTACAGAAATAGATTTCTGGCCAACGCAGGAATATGCAGAACACCCAGAAGGGTTCTAACCCTTCCACCTTGCAACTTCAACTTTACTTTTCCGCGACCAATGATTCTAGCCTTCCTATCA
>APFE030240747.1:162351-241257 GCA_000404065.3 Pinus taeda | reverse complement strand
TGATCTGCTTTGCTTCTGGTGAAGCCAAGTCCCCGTATAAATGTATCAAATTTTTGATACCACATCCTTGGTGACTATTTTAAACCATACAGAGACTTCTTTAACTTGCATACCAGTTCTTTCTTACCCTTCACCGCAAAGCCTTCAGGTTGCTTCATGTAGATTTCCTCTTCTAAAATCCCTGTGAAGAAATGTTGTCTTCACATCCATCTGTTCTACCTTAAAATCAAAAGCAACAACAACAGATAAAAGTAATCTAATAGAAGCTACCTTGGCAACATGAGAAAAAATATCGCCAAAATCAATTCCTGGCACCTGGGAATAACCTTTTACTACCAACCGAGGTTTTTATTTCTCCATCTTTCCTTCTGCATTTGTCTCCTTCTTGAACACCCATTTGCTACCAATGGGTTTCCTTCCAGTCGGCAACTCCACCAGATCCCAAGCCTCATTTTTGTGCAAAGATGCCATTTCATCAACCATGGCCTCTTTCTAGAGCTTTCCATTCTTTGAATCTACTTCTTCCTTCACAGTTCTGGAATCATCATCGATATAAATAAAGAAAAATTTGAACAGAAAGCAGATGGACTATACCTTTCTGACTGCCTTCTTTCTCGAACAGATCTTCTCACAACCAGAGTTTGTGGCTCTTCATCTTTTGATTCCTCTTTTTCTATAGAGTCTGATTCTTCCTCCTTTAGCTCAAACTCAATATTCTCAGGTTCCTTTGGTTGGACTTCATGTTTAATAACATCGTTCGCCTCTCTGAACACCACATCTCGACTGTACACAACCTTCCTTGTTACTAGGTTCCAAAGCTTATAACCCTTTAAACCATCCTTATACCCAATAAAGATGCACTTTTCAGATTTACTATCCAACTTGGTTCTTTTATCCTTTGGAACATGTACATATGCATCACATCCAAATACTCTTAGATGTGAAAGAGACGGTTTCTTACCAGTGCATACCTTCTATGGAGTCTTATCCTCCAACGCTGATGAAGGTGATCTGTTGAACAGGTAACATGCTGTCTCCACCGCCTCTGCCTAGAATTCCTGTCCTAACCCGACACCACTGAGCATGCTTCTTGCCCTTTCCATCAATGTCTTATTCATTCTTTCAGCAACTCCATTTTGCTCAGTTGTATATGGAGTAGTCTTTTTCCGTGCTATACGACACTTCTTACATAATTCTTCAAATTCCTTGCTGCAAAACTCTCCATCGTTATCTGACCTCAACACCTTTATTTTCTTCTCTGTTTAGTTTTCCACCAGAGCCTTAAATTCTTTAAACCCATCAAAGACTTCAGATTTCTTCTTAAGGAAATATATCCATGTATTCCTTGAGAAGTCATCTATAAATGATACATAGTACACAAACTTACCCAGTGATAGAACCGTCACAGTTCCAAACACATCACTGTGCACAAGCTCTAATATCTAATTTTCCCTCTTACCACTAGAGGGGAAACTTACCCGATTCTGCTTCCCATATACACAATTTTCACAAAAATCAAAATCCAGAGAGCTATTACTCATACCTTCTACAATACCTTTACCATGAAGTATTCGAAGGCCCTTCTCTCCAATATGTTCAAGCCTTTGATGCCATAGCATGATATTCTCTCCAGAGACCACTAGATTTTTTGTTCCACTTTCAGGAACCACAAAACTGTTGCACCCATCAACAACAATGCTACCTTGCAGCTTGTACAAAGTTCCAATTGGAACTCCCTGCATCAATACCAGTGCTCCTCGAACCATCTTGCAGGTATCCTTCTCGAACACTGTTTTTACACTTGCGTCGTCCAGCTTGCTTACAGAAATCAGATTTTTGGCCAATGCAGGAATATGCACAACACCCGAAAGTGTTCTAACCCTTCCACCTTGCAACTTCAACTTTACTTTTCTACGACCAACAATTATAGCCTTCCTATCATCCCCTAAGTGACATCACCACCATTGTATTTCTCATACTCGCAGAACCACTCTCTACGGGGAGTGAAGTGAAAGGATGCACCTGAGTCAATCAACCATGCCTCATGATCTACATGTGTACTTGAAGAAGCCAAGTACACATCCCCACCTTCATATGAGGTGGTTTTCGCCTTTGCAGAAAGAGCATAATCAAAACCCTTTCCTTTGTTAGGAGCTTTAGATTTATAGCCCCTTTTGTAGTGCCCTTCCTTTCCGCATTTTTCCTGGAAATTTAGATCTCCCTCTAGATTTAGATCTCCCACTTGATGACTTGTTTTTGTTTCTGTTTTGGGACCGTCCTCGTACATACAAGGCATCACCATTACGACTCTCCATATTTTTCAGTCTCATCTCCTTCATAAACAAGGATGAGACTATTTCATAAGACTGCAAGGCAGTTGCATTGCTACTTATTGAAATAACCAGACTATCCCACGAATCTAGTAGAGAACACAACAGATTGATGCACTTATCTTCATCTGAAATTTTAATATCAACAGATAATAACTAACTTACCACAGTATTAAATGTGTTCAGATGCTCTGTCACCAAGTCTCCCTCTTTCATCCTCAGATTATACAGCTTTTTCCATAGGAACAGTTTATTCACCAAAGACTTAGATTGGTACAAAGTCTCTAACTTGTCCCACAAAGCCTTAGCCGTAGCTTCCCTTAATACATTCAACAATACTGAATCTAAGACACACAATCGTATTGTGCTCTTTGCCTTCTGATCCAACTTCTTCCATTCTTCATCAGACACTCCCATTGGTTTAGTACCCGGATCTACCGCGATCCACTAATCTTTATCCACTAACAAATCCTCCATCTTGAGTTTCCATAACTTAAAAATTTGACCATTAAATTTCTTGATCTTTATCTTTCCACTGCTCGCCATCTTCTTTCGCCACCAAAATTGAACCCGCAGATCTCCCACTAAACAGGGTCTACCACAGGCCCGAGCGAAACCCCTCAGCAACAAAGGCATCCCCTTGAAGCCAAAACAACTCTGATACCAAATGTAGGTTTTAACCCCGTACAAAAATTACCTGCATGCAAATTCTAAAACATAGAAAATAAACAATGCAAGAGCATAACACATAAAACACGTATACACAGAGATTTTCCCCTAGATCCCAAAACCCGGTCAACTAGATTGATTTTTCATTATGTTACTTTCAATGTTACAATACATATTTATGCATGCCAAAGCATCCAATACCATGGACTGAAAACCATCGCGTCCAAAACCATGGACCGAAACCATCGCGTCCAAAACGATGTGCGAAAACCATGCACAAAATCATAGGTAGGTCTGCCCAAATTTGTGCATGGTTTTCGCACATGATTTTGGACGCGATGCAATACATGCTCACAAGCTTTGTCCCTAAGAAAATGTTGTTATCAAGGCTGCAAACGAGCATGGGGGCATGGATTTGTTAGAATGTTTTTGTATTACTACAAGTCTACAATAGAGAAACATGTGATTCAAAGTCCATAGTTTCCAATTGAGGTATTTTTTAATCAACATCGTTTTTTTTTAACATAGTCGGTTACTTTTTATATATTGCAAAAAAGGATAGGAAGCTAGTTCCTTGTACATTGAGAGGAGGGTTGATTCAGATGTAGTGCGCAAAATGGGAGCACAGTCCCCACAACTACTTTTACAGCCTTGTTTCTGTAGACTTTAAAAAATAAAGTGACATACTGTCCTACTAACAAACTATATTTGCACTGCATTTGAGAAGAGAGAAATAAACACAATCACCAAAATTGATTAACAGAATCTTCCTGCTGGGGGTGACGCTTCTTGATGTACCTGGGGGATGTTTCCCCTTGCTAACTTTGGTTTATAACTTTTATGTTCTCAACAAATTCTTCCATATGTTTACATGTGTCCTTTAGTTCTTCTATTTCAGCTCTCTGGAGATCAATATCTCTTTGATTGTAGACATTTGCAGTCTTCATCTCAGCGCTAAGGTCCTTCAAGGCTTGGTTGAAGCGTCCAATCATAAATTAATTGGCCCTACAAGGTGGGCAACTGTAATTCTTTTCTACTTTCTCTAGAGGATTTCCAGCCATTTGGTTACTCTGCTTTTTTGTGATGATTTTGATTTCCTTATACCCGATATGAGCCCTAATATTTAGATGACCTCTTCTTTTTCTTCTGTTGCTGTTGTCGTAGGTCTGCTCTGTGAGATATATTTCCAGAGTTTGTGGAAGGAATTAAGCATAGAACTCCACAGAGGTAGAGGTTTGTGGGTGCCGCAGAGAGGGGTAAAGCCCAAAGGAAGACCAAGGGCGTAGAGGAGAGAAGATTAATTTTGGACCGTTAGATCTCGGTTTAGATCTTTGGTGTTTGGGCGAGGAAGATACTTGACAGATAACGAGTAGAAGCGGGTTGGAGAAACCCAAAGTGGATTTCGGGAGGAGGAAAAGGCCGTAAATGGTATTTCCCCGATGTCTCTGATTCCACACACACAGTGACACGTAGCAACGAGGTGAGAGAGGGAAGCCACTTTTCAGCGGATTTGGAGTGCGCATATTAACCGGCCAAAATATGTGTGGGCTGTTAGATCTGGTGGAGTGGGATGGACGGTTGACAGATGAGGAGCAAGTTTTGAAGTCGCTAAGTGATGTAACCATTGGATCAACGGTGGATAAGTGTCGGCGAATCATTAGAAGGGCGGATTTCAAACTTTATTGAACTATGGTTTGTGTTACTGTCGGGTCCGGATTGGTGGAAGTTTGGCGAAACTCTGCGACTTTGGTGGTGTCTGTTAGCTTAGCGGAAACTCTAAAGTCGCCAGTGGATCCATCTTCGCTCTGGAGAGGATGACAACTGATATCTTGGTTCATCCGATAGTGAAGGGTTTTTGGGATTTTGAGGATCATGTGCTCTGAACGAAGTTGATTACACTTGAGGACCTCTGCTGACATATATTCTCTATTTTCCTGATGTGATTTGTTTCTTGAATTGATGTGTGGATTCTTCTTTTTTATTTTTTTTCCCATTATTATTTTCCTTGTGGTGTTCTTTGAATCTGTATATTCTTTCTCGATCCTCCTTCTGGGTGAGGGAGTCATGGTATAATTTCTTCATATACTTCATTATTCTCTTTGACGATCCCAACTAGTTTGTCAATTGCTTTGTTGGTGTGGCTATCAACATCCTTATTTTGGTTTCTCACGTCATGATTAATGGATATTTTTCCCAGACTTTTAAAACTTGTTCTGATCCTTTGGCAGATTTTGTTAATGGCAGTGCTTTTGAAATCCCTCTCAGCTTCCAATGCGGCTATTATAATAGTTGAATCCCCTATTATTATAGGGTCCTTAATTGCATTTTTGTTTAAAAGCCTTGTGCCTAGGAGAAAGTTGTATGCTTCAACCCTGTTATTTGTCATTTCTCCAAGACTCCATTCGTAGGTTATTATTTTTTTCCCATTTGAGTCTATTATGACTCCACCTGCCCCTGCTTTACCTGGGTTATTTTTTGAAGCTCCATTAAAAAAGAATATGTCTCTTCTGTTCTTTCAACCATTCTGCAAAATCTTTGTCCTCTAGCCTTAATTTCCATTTCTTGTGCGAATTTCTTTATTTTTGTTGTAGCTTCTCTTTTGTTTTCTAACAGCGCTTTATTGTACCAATCCTTCTCTTCTTGTTGCAAATTATTCTGGTCCATTTTTGAGATGCCATTTGTACTTATTATCTCTACAACTTGGCTCCAGGTTTTTGCTAGGATCTTGCCTAAACTTGGTTTTTGATCTTTGAAAATGCATTTGTTTCGGGCTAACCAAATTTGCCAACACAAGATTGAAGGGAGACATTTCCATATCCTGTTGATAGTTGCTTTTTTTTCTTTGTGTACGGGTAGCTTTTATCCCAATTTTTGTGAAGAGTTGTCAACTGAATTGTTGAGTTTATGCTTATTTCCAATGGACTTGTTGCCTGTTTCCAGCACTCTCTCGCCACCATACAATTTTTGAAGAGGTGTTGGATAGTTTCTTCCTTCTTTTGGCACATGACACATATTGAGGGCCCTTGTATTCTTTTTTTTTTTTTAATTTTCAAAGGCAAGAATTTTACCTTTGAGGAGGGTCCAAGTGAAGACTTTGATTTTAGGCAGGCTCTTTGATTTCCAAGCTGCCTTCCAAAGACTCCAATCATTTTTGTTGTGAAGTTTTTGGAGGTTGTACCTCGATTTCACTGTGTAATCCCCTCCATTTGGGTCCCAAACAAAGTCGTCTTGCTCCTCTATATTGATGCCCCTGCCAAATGAACTTTTAAGATTTCCCACTTACTTATTATTCTTGGTGGGATTGCCAGCGTTTTCCATCTTAACTAGTTGTTCTGATCCCATTCTGAAATGGAATAAAGAGTGTTAAAACTTTTCTCTTCCATCCATCTCTGAAGTCCTCTTAAGTTTTGTTGCTCATTTAGAGGATTTTTCCCCATTATTCTATACTCCCAGATAGAAATTGTTTTGCCATTCCCTGGATTTTTCAAGGTTTGATCTCTGATAAACGAGATTATCTTTTTAACCAATTTCTAGATTTGGGTACATGCCTTGTTTGGAATGATATCAATGATCAACTTTGTTCTATGACAATTTAAGTATATCATTGTTAGGGATTTTCCCCACCAGTGACCTTTCCCATTTATCATTCTCCAAATTATTTTTGTTCCTAGCGCAATATTCATTAGTCATGGCAGGCGAATTGCTATACCTCCTTTTTCATAGGGAAGGGTAACTTGCTCCCATCTGACTAGACTGAATTTTTAATTGTCTTGTTTTCCTCCTTGCCAGAGGAAGCTTCTAATTATCAATTCCATTTGCTTGTGAGCACTTGCCAGGGCCATGATGATTGCGTACTGATAAATAGGCAAGGCTGAGAGAAGAGCTTCTATCAGTGTCACTCTTCCTGCCAGATTGAGCCACATCACTCCCCAGTTCTGAATTTTTTCCTTCATTCTTTCCACTTGCTTGTTCTAAACTTATGTTTTTACAACTTCCTTTGCTGAGGGCAGTCCGAGATAAGTGAAGTGGCTCCAATTTATTTGTAAAAGAATTTCCAATATTGAGAAATACGCTGCATTATTTTTGGTGGGGTATTCCAACAATAAATTATGCATTTGGTGTTGTTTAAAATTCCTCCTAAAGCTAGGAGAAATTCATCCAATACTTTTTTGAATCGCCTTGCTATAATGCAGGATGCCCCGCCTATTAGAAGGGTATCGTCTGCAAAAAGATAGTGATTTATATCTTTGACTCCTCTCGATATCTGGATACATGTTATTTTTTTCTCTTTTCTCTAGTTTTCCAGCAAAGCACTTAGTGATTCAGCCATGATAATGTATAGGAATAGAGAAAGCGGACAACCTTGTCTCAGCCCGCGCGTGCTTTGAAAAAATTTACTGGGCCTTCCATTAATTAAAGGAGCTATCTAAGGATTTGGTATACATGCCTGGATAATCTCTATGAAATTTGTTGAAAAGCCAAAATTTTTTGAGAACTGCTACAAGAAATTTATGATTTACTCGATCAAAAGCATTAGCCATATCTAACTTAACAATCATTCCTCTCTCCTTTCTTTGGATACTGCTATGAATGGCTTCCTAAACAATTATCACATTGTCTGTGATTTGCCTCTTTGGAACAAATCCTCCTTGATTTTCTGATATTATTTCCGAAATAATTTTTTTCATTATATTTGCTAGAATTTTGGTGAGAATCTTATAAGATGAGTTGCAGAGGGATATTGGCTTATATCTGTTAAGATTTGTTGGATTGGGTTCTTTGGGAATAAGGGCTAGGAAGGAGGATTTTGTATTTCCTCCAATCTTTTTTTTTTGGAAAGCATTTTTAAGCATTCTCATTAGATCTTTTTTGATAATTTCCCAATGTTGTCTATAAAAGGCAATTGTGAACCCATCTGGTCCTGGTGCCTTATCAGGGTGGAGGTTCCGCACTGCTTCTTTGACTTATTCCTTCGTAATTTCTTTGTTTAATTCCCTATTTTGCTTATCACTGATTTTTTTCTAAATGCTGCAAAATTTCTTCATTAACTGTCTGTTGATCACTTGTTGAGAGGAGTTCTTCGAAGCGCCTTTGAGCTGCATTTTTTATTTCTTCAACTCCTTTTATTTCTTGGCCATTTACTTGAATTTTTTCAATCTGGTTTTTTGACCTCCTTATTTTCATTGTATAATGAAAGAAAGTTGTATTTTTTTCTCCGGATTTTAACTAGAGACATCTTGATTTCAATCTAATTTCCTCTTCTTCTTGCCTATTTTGCTTGTATATTTCCAAATAGATTTCCTTTTCTTGTAGATGATCTTGCCTACTTTCTTCCTTGTTCTCTATTTCCTTACACATATTATCCATTTTTATTTGCAATTCGATTTTCTTAGCTTTGTCATGGAGATCATTTTCTCTTGCCCAATTTTTTAAGGGCAGCCTTAGGTTCTTTAACTTGGTTTCCCAAACATACTGGGGAGATCTTGTAACACTGTTTTTCCAGCTATCCTTGATTTGTTTACCAAATTCTTCCTTGTTGTCCCAAATTGGATTATACCTAAAGGGAAGAGGTCCTTGATTTTCTAGTTTTCCCAAGGTTAGCCCCACTGGCTTGTGGTCTGAAGCTGAGTTGTGAACTATTTTACTTTTCACAAGAGTATAAGCGGCTGCTATTTTTTCATGAATAAGAATTCTGTCCAACCTTTCTTTTATGTCGTTTTTTCCTATTCTCTTGTTGTTCCAAGTGTATTTTCCATTACTTGGCGGAATGTCTATTAATCTTTTTTCTTATATTTTTTCTTCAAGATTTTCTCTTAACGGATCATTGTGGAAGATTCCGCCAAATTTTTCTTCTGTATTCCTTATCAGGTTTAAGTCTCCTCCTAGAATTAGTTTCCCACTTTGTCTCTCTTCTATTTCTTCTTTAACCGATTCCAGCATTGTTCTTTCTCTCTGTAGTGATTTGGTGAGTACACATTTATAATGCTATACTATTCTTTTGTGTTGAGGTTTCTCAGCTCTATTAAGATCCAGTGGTTGAGATTTTTTGGGTTATTAGTTCCCATTTTCTTTTGTCCCAAATGGTGTTGATTCCTCCTGATGCTCCTGTCGCTTCTAAGGCTATTCCTTCATAACTTTTTAGTTTTTGGATCATTTTTTGATTTTCTTGCTTGTTTGTTTTGGTCTCTTGGATCATATATATGTCTGGTTGTTCCTTGGCTAGAATGTCTCTGGCTACATTGACTTTGAAGGAGGTGCCAAGAGCACGACAATTCCAAGAGACCACTATCATTATTTACTGTTTTGTTGGTGTGGTCCTCCCTTTCATTTTTGCTGGATTTTTTCATGACTCCCTGTTTGTTTCCTGAGGAATGAATCCATTGGTTGTTGTGTTCCTAGTGCCATTTCTTTAGCTTTTGCCTCATCTCTGATTTCTTTGTTGGATTTCCTGCCTACTTTTTTTTGCTAATCCCAGAGTTGGGGGATTTCTTTGGCTTTATTCCCAGTTAGAATGTGGTCCACTGAGGGAGGAGGTGGAGAGGATATAGGATTGGGGGAGGATATGAGAGCTAAGGAGATGGGGTTTGAGGGTGGGGATCTGGGAGAGGGTGGATCAAAAGAGTCATCCAAAGGCTTAAAGGGATTTGGGGTTGAGTGATCAGGAGGAGTAATCTTCCCTGGGGGCTAAGAGGTTGTTTCATTTGCTTCTTGGGACTGATAGGTAGCTGGTGCGGTCTACTTATTGGGTGGTTTTTTTCTTTTCACTTGTTCCCATGTATGTTCTTGTTCTTCTACATTTTCTTGTTCTATTTTTTTAAGACACCTATTTGCAAAATGACCATAATCGTGACATACCTTGCATTTAAATGGTATTTTCTCATAGTCCAACTATTGAATGTGTGTCCACTTATCAACCTTGATCTTTATTGCCTCTGGGAGGCCTTTTCCGAGATCTACTTCCACACATATTCTCGCACAAGCGTGCATGTTGTCTTTTGGCTCACATCTGTCAATCTACATTTCCTATAGCCTTCACCGATTCGTCTCCCCAGCAGTGAAGAGGAAGATGTGGGAGCCTGACCCACACAGGCACTGCATTTGGGACATCCATCTCCGGATCAAAATCTGGCATCCACCTGTTCAAGTATAAATCTCTAGAGTCCATGAAGTAAGGTCCATTTCTAAATATCAGCTCTATGTCCTCCTTTGTTTCAAAGAGAAAGGTGTAATATCCCCTCCCACAGAATCATATTGCTATCTTCCCTTGTGTGGTTGCATTCCAGTTTCTTTCCACCCATTTTTGCACTGATTTGGGTGAAGGCCAGAGCCCTGTGAATTGTCCAACAAGTCTGTGTTCTGCCAGAGAGATGGCTACTCTTCTAGAAAGTGCTGGAGGGAGAGAGATATCTGGAATGTTTTCAAATTTCTTAACGAATTTAGTGACTGATGGCCTATTTCTTGGAGCTCCATTCTCAACGATCAGAGATGCGAAGGCTTTTGTGTTTTCTTCATTCCCTGGCTGCGTGGAAGAGTGAGGATCTCCCTCCTCAGAGGGATGCATGTTCTGGTTGGCCTCAACAGCAAGAGGATGCTAAGAGAGGATTTGCAGCGGCAACAGCAGCTAGGTCAGAGAAGGAGGTTGGGCTAATGCGCGCACGTTTTTCACTTCTAGTTTTTAAGCAACATTGTTAACAAAGAAACAAATGTGAATTTGTGTGTGATAACAAGTGCGAAGATGAATACAGAAAACTAGTGCCATTGAAAAAACCATGACCGGATATGGTTCGAAGGATTTTTATTAGCAAGAGGAGCCATTTTTTATTCCAAAATAATAATAATGACAAAATTAATGGAAACTTTACGTTCCCTCTCAATACTCCTTATACTCAACATACTCATAAAATATTAGTTCATGGCTCTATTGGCTTCCATCATCCACCCGACTCAGCTATGGTCAAAGAAAAAATTCACTTGATCCACAACAAACCTCTCCCTACATTGATATTTTTATTTATTCTTATATTTATTTTGATCCATTGAAAATGATTGTTTGTAATGAGGCATTGTTATAGAAAACAAATGAGCCATTTAATGTTGAGAATTTTTTTCTCAATATAACAAATCAAGAGCAACATCAACATTAACTTTGCTTGCGATTAGTTAGATCCAAGGAGATTTGCTCCAAGAATAGCTTATTCTAAAAACAAACATAAAGTTTAAATTTTATTTATCTATTTGGATAACATTGGATTTTCACACTTCTCCTCCACGTGTCACTTCAAGGATGACGATTGACAAGATACAATTTAAATTAAAAGGTAAAAAATATGAAAGAAATGGATATACACATGAAAGTTGTTGATGATCAAGGTTGAAAGAGACAAATAGCTTAATGATTTAACAAATTGGAAAATTTGTCTATGTTTCAAGTCCATCTTTCTTCTACTCCCTAATATTCTAACTTCTCCTCGCATGCCTAGTGTTTTGCCAAGAATTAAAATTTGATAATGAATATCAACCATTAAAGCATGAGAGTTATATATGATATATGAATGCATAACATTATATAAGAATTGAACAAAGTGTTTGGAAAAAATATAGACATTGATCTAGGTGGTATCATAATAACTTCGTGTTGTATGGTTGTATACATAATGATTCATTGCTTGTAAAGGGGGATTTGAAAGATGCAACATGCTCATAAGGAGAAAATGATAGACAACTTTTTGTTTAACCTATAGAATCTATGGTGTGAACAATTTGCTTCATGTTAGCATTGATAGTCTCTTCACCAATCCTAAATTTTTCTGAGACACATATCTTCCATATTTGCATGGGTTTAAGGGATGGCACAAATATTTTTGTGGAGCTCCTTACACTTCGTCATCTTTTATACTTTGCATTAAACAAAAACTGCAGGCATTTACAAGTTCTGGGGACTCCAAGATTGTTATTAACTGGTTCAATTGCATTTCTATATGCCATGCTCATACTCTTAGAACCATATTGGATAATGTTTTGATTTAAAAAACTCATTTTGACCATATTTCATGTGCTCATATCTACAGGGAGCGCAATGAACTCACGGATAGGCTTTCAAAACAGGCAACACATCATCCGAGAGGGGAATGGTTGATCAATGAGCATAGACCAGAGCAGATCTACCAATACTTCCATAGACCATACATTGGTCAGGATTTGCAAAGGGCTAACAGGCCCTAATTTTTTTTTTTGATCTATTACTACAGAACAGTAATCACCATGGGTGACATTTTGATTTTTTTTTAATATATGTATATGATCAGATACATTTAGCATACCCTCCTCCGGGTTTTTTTGTATAGACTCCTTCAGATCTAAATAGACCACAGATGACTACGGTCGCTTACTCTACATATGCACATGGCATTTACAATATGTAATTTTCCTTAATAATGAAAATTATGATACTTTTCCCTAGGAAAAAAAAGATAGTCTCTTCACCAAAACCACTTGTAAAAATATTCAATTGGAAATAAATGTTCAAATTGATCATGAAATTTCAATACCAAGTTGAAGCAATATAAAACATCTAAGTAATGAAAAGACAATGCTGCAATAGTTATATGGGCACATAATCTAAAGAGAGGGGACTATAAATAGACTATTTTTGACTTGTAGATTTAGTTCGAAGAAGAATAGAGTTAAGGCATAGAGACAACATGTGTTAAGAATCTAATGATTCTTGTACATTTTTACCTTATGTATGTGTGATATGGTTATATTATTGTGTTTGTCAAGATGTTATGCCATTTGTTGTGGTTAAATTTACATGTCTTGTTGCAAAGATAGAGATAGTAACACTAAAAACACGATCTATTATGTTAGTTTGGTACTATACTAAATTGGCTCTAAAAATGAGGTTTTATGTAAGAGTGAAGTGATGTGTAGTGGGGAAAAGATTTGAGAATAGAGTTACATTCTTTGAAGAAGAACATCATGGGATAAAAGGACAAGAGGAAAAGAAAAAGCAAGGAAGATTTGAGCACTTTAGGGCAAGAAGGTGTAATAGAAAGAGATGTTGCATGGTAGATAATGATTTCTCTCAATTTAAAAAAAAAAAAGTGATTTTTTTTTAGTGATGAAGGAATCTAAAAAAGAAGGATTTAATTAGTTGGATCAACAAATTGAGAAATATTTTAAGAACAATAAATTATAAGATCCCAAAACAGTGAAGCTTATATACCAAACTAAAAGGTTTTCCATGATTTGGTGAGATTATCTATAGGAAGAGTGTTATGGGTGTAATCAAGCTGTGGTCTAGTAATAAATCCATTTACTAATGCCATATGTATAATTAGCAGGTCCACTTAGTATGGGGTCTATATGAATAAATTAAAACTTGGATTCCCTCATCACTTGTTGAGTAGATGTTTTGCTAACAACGACTTCTCTAACATTTTTTTCTAAAAATTAAGCCCACCCCACTTAAACTTTGAAGCTGCTAATTATTATTATTGTTAGATCCTACTATTGGTTTTTGAGTCTTGATTTAAGGTTCTATGTTTAAGCTGGTTGCTATATTTTTATGATGATTTTTTGTTTATATTGATTTGTGTTATGACCTTATGGTTTGGCTGCCTCGTTTATTGAGTTTTTGATGATCATCATTGCAAATGAAAGATTCAATTATCTATCCATTTAACTAATGAGGCCACTTCTTATTATTTTTGGACTAATGAGGTTTGGTGTTGGAACTTGGGATCAGGAGTTGGAACTGGAGTTCGAGTGCGAAGAATGAAATCCAATAATTTTGTTGAAAGCCGGTGATGATATAAACCACATAAATGAAATTTATCTTTTTAGACAAAATCAAAATGTTTTTACTAAACTTTCTTCTAGTGTTAACAAACCCGATAACTCTATTTTTTTTAGATTAGTGAAATTTATTTTTTAAACCAAAATAAAAAAGTTTTTATTGAACATTTTGTAGTGCTAATAGACCCAATAGCTCTAGAAATCCTTCTTTTTTTTTTTTACATTCTTGTTCATATTACAATGTTAAAAGTTCCATCTAACCCAATTTTCAACTAGACCGCAATAATCTAAGATGTAATATGGACCCACTCTTTAAAGGTAATTAACTTGAGCATTCTAAATTCTTGTTGGCACCTTTCATACTCTGTTTCCATGTTTTTAGATCCTGACCACCACTAGTATACAAGGAATATTTTTCCTTCCAAAGCAAGTTTTGTGGAATGGCCACCTTCCCTTACCCTTCACTCCACCTGAACCTAGTATGGTTGAAAGCCCCTTACCCTTCACTCCACCTTAACCTAGTATGGTTGAAAGCCCTCCACTCACATCACTACATACATTGTATTTAGTGCTAATATCATAACAAGATCAAACTATTTTTTAAAACAATTATGGTTTAGGAAGTTCAAAATCAATTGGATTTAGAACTAAATTGAAATCAAGTTTTTTACTTCTCTTTTACATTATAATTTAGGGAGTTCAATGTTGAAATTTATAGCTTGGGAAGTACTCCAAGCCCCAGGGGTTCAAGGGTTGGAGGACAAAGCGCTACAAGGGTAGCTTGTGGGTCTGGAACCCAAGAAAGGGGTTTTTGCACCAATCGTGTTTTTGGGGCATAACCATGCTGGTTTCATGACATGTGATGGATGAGGATGATAGTGCTCAGAAAGACGATTCCAACGCATTGAAAATCGTCAGAATCTGAGTTTCCGTTTGGGAGATAATGAATTTTTTAAGTTGACGTAATTATTGATTTTTCAAGTAGGCTGACTTGAGAAAACCCAATAGAAGTGTCTCTTCAAATGACTCGTTGGAGGCCTTAAAGGCTATATATTGAGGAAGAGTTCAGTCATTTTAAGCATTCATTTGTGCAATGTCTCTCCTATATAAAGGAGCTATGAAATTACCCTAGCTGCAACAAAGGAGGAGTTCTAAACAACGTGGAAGAAAGGGATTCGAAGTCTGCTATAGGAGACTGAGTGGCTGAGGCAAGTGCGGATTGTATTAGGGATAGAACAATGGTGAAAATAGGGTCCGAGTTTGATGTGAAGAGGGACGAGAAGGCTAATTGTTAGGTCGAGCTCCTAAGGGTCAAATACATTGTTGTTTGGAGGTTGTTTGGGCACATTTGCTGAGGTCTGTTGCTACAACAAGCTGTTGTACTAGGCCGCAGGCCATAGCACACAACTAGAGGTTGCGTGAGGGCTGTCAAGGGTGGAAAGTACCCTAAGAAAGCAGCATGGGTGAGGAGGATAACTTTGATGGTATTCCGCAACCCTTAAAGGGCTAGTTTGTTGACTCTGGGATGAAACTAGGGCTGCAGTAAGTGCCTTAACCAAGAGTGTAGCAAACAACAATGCAAACAAATGACAACAATGTTTTGTGGAGGGATGTTGGGTAAAAGGTGTTGACCAGTTTGGATCGTGATTGTAGCAGCCTGTTGGTGCCATGTGGAGGATCTTCCAAGGAGGTGAAGAGTCTTCCTAGTAGTAGAATTGAAAGTGACGTGATTGGGTGCCATTAATATGATTGGATGGCAGTGTGTTGGCTACCTAAAGTAGCCCTTGACAATATATCTTGAAGGACATAGAGCAGCTGAAGGTTGGGTGAAGGATAGTGCCAAAGTGCAACACTTTGATGAATGAAAGTTGCTGCTAGCCTGGAAAATTGGAGCTCAGGTATTGGCCAGCCCAGAGGAGCAGATTGGACCAACCCAAGTACACCGTGCAAAAGGACGTGCAACAGTGTTAGAGCAGCCCTCCTAAAGTCTCAATGTGTAGTGGCCTTGATGGACTAAGGCACTACTATTGAGCAGAACAAGTGCGATGGACTGACATAACAAGATACAACAAGAAGTGTTGCAGCCAAGTTTGTTATTATATCTTGTAACCATAGACTGTTGTATTTATCAGATTTGGATTAATATAACAAAGTTTGGTGATTGTACATTATTATACAATTTGTTTAAAACTATGTTCATTGTGCATTATATGATTTATTGCTTTAGATTTTCTGTTGTGCAAAGTATTTTATGGTTGAGACTCTTAGTTTGGTAGAGTCAGTGATTTAAGACTCTAAGCTAGATCCATGGTCACAAAATTTCAAAATGGTATCAGAGGGTATCTGAGCTACTTTGAAAGCTAGTAAATCAGAGTTTGCACAACAAAGTACAATGTGAGAGGGAGTTTTTCACATTGTGAGTGAAGGAGTCACTACAATGTCGAAGTTGCAGGTTTGTTGGAAGGGTTGTCCAACTACACTACTTGGAAAGAAAGGATCAAGTTGGTCTTGTAGGTCAACAAGATCTGAGATTTTGCTAAGAAAGATATCAAGAAGCCATCTGACCCTAATGAGTTGGAAATATGGGAAGACTTGGATACGAAAGCGAGGTTGATCATCCTTGATGGTGTGAAGGATCCCTTTATACCTCATGTGTCCGGGAAGAACAATGCACACGAGATGTGGATGGATCTTCAGAATTTGTTCCAGAACAAGAACAAGAATCGGGTGCTGGTATTGGAGGATAAGTTGAAATCCACCAAGATGATAAAGGGTGAAGGAACGACTTCGTATCTAACAAGAATATCTCATGTTTGAGATGAGCTTGTTGTCGTCAGGGTAAAAGTTTTAGATGCAGAGATGGTAAGGATTACCTTGAAAGGGTTCACAAGGAATGAAAACCCTTCATCAAAGGAATTGTTGCCAGGGAGAAGCTGCCAGACTAGAATAGACTATGGGACGACTTCATTCAGGGAGAGCTGCAAGACGAGGATCTTCATCTTTCCAAGAAGGTAGATGAGGACGTGGCACTTCCAACAAAAATGAAGGGTAAGCAAAAGGACTTGAGTAAAATAAAGTGTTTTCACTGTGGGAAGATGGGTCATTATGCGTCAAAATGTCTAAAGAAGAAAGGAGACGATGAGAAGAGAAAATGGAAGCATGCCTCCCTTATTTCCCATCAAGCAAAGTTGGAAGAAGAAGACGGTGCCCTTTCACTAACTTCTCATTTCTCAGAAAGCACTATCAAAGAGGATGGATGGTACATGGATAGTGGTGCGACAAAGCATATGACAGGGTCACAAGATGTTTTTGAGACTCTAGCTGAATGGGACTCAAAGTTGCACATGGTGTTGGGTGACAAGAGTCAGTTGGAGATCCGAGGATCGAGTATGGTGCCATTCAGGTTAGAGATAGGACATATGTTGTAGGTCCAGGATGTACTGTTTGTACCAAGAATCAAGTATAATGTGCTCTCTGTCTCGATGATGGAGAGGAAGGGTTTTGAGGTATTGTTCCAAGATGGGAGGGCAAGACTCAAGACTAGAGGCTCTAAGTCTGATGGGATTGTGCTTGGAGTCAGGGCAAATGGTCTCTACAGATCGATGGGAAAAACTGAGGATCATATAAAGAAGCAGGGGTAGGTATAGGTTCTAGAGGAGCAGGAGCAGGTGTAGGTTCCTGAGAATAAGGAACACTTTTCCGAGAAACTCCAAGATCCAGAAGCTCAGAGGGAGTCAAGTTTGAGAGGGAGATTGTAGACTCAGAGGGAGAAACTGCAACCCAAGAAGAGCACATGGTTAGTGGGGAGCAATGGTGCTTCCACATCTGGCACGAAGGAACCATGGAAGGAATGGAAAGCATCGTAGGAAAAGAAAAAGAAGCAGGAGGCCTTGAATGACAACGACACTTCCAAGTGAGGCATAGTTCATGCTTTTGGGATTGTTGCTATTGTGAGTAATAGGAGCAGGGAAAGTGTTGCGAGCAGTGATGATAAAGATGAAGTACTTCTGAGGTGTGGAGGTACCTCCCTTGCTAAGAGGGAGTGTTGAATTTTGTAGCTTGGGAGGTACTCCAAGACCCAGGGGTTGGAGGACAAAGCGCCACAAGGGCAGCTTGTGGGCTTGGAACCCAAGAAAAGGGTTTTTGCACCAATCATGTTTTGGGGGCAGAAAATTGATGGTTTCATGGCATGTGATGGATGAGGATGATAGTGCTCAGAAAGATGATTCCAACACATTGAAAATCATCCAAATCTGAGTTTCCGTTTGGGAGATATGAATTTTTTAAGTTAACGTAATTATTGATTTTTCAAGTAGGCCAACTTGAGAAAATCCAATAGAGGTGTCTCTTCAAATGACTCGTTGGAGGCCTTAAAGGTTATATATTGAGGACGAGTTGAGTCATTTTAAGCATCCATTTATGCAACGTCTCTCCTAGAGAAAGGGGCTTTGAAATTACCCTAGTCACAGCAAAGGAGGAATTCTGGACAACGTGGAAGAAAGGGATCTGAAGTCTGCCACAAGTGGCTGAGTGGCTGAGGCAAGTGTGGATTGTCTTAGGACTGGAACAGTGATGAAAACAGGATCTGAGTTTTTTGTGAAGAGGGCCGAGAAGGTTGACTGTTAGGTCGAGTTCCTAAGGGTCAAATACGTTGTTGTTTGGAGGTTGTTTAAGCACATTTTCGAAGGTCTGTTGCTACAACAAGTTGTTGTGCTAGGCCGCAAGCCATAACACACAACCAGAGGCTATGTGAGGGCTGTTAAGGGTGGAAAATACCCTAAGCAAGCAGCGTGGGTGAGGAGGAGACATTTGAGGGTATGCCGCAGCCCTTAAAGGGCTAGTTTGTTGACTGTGAGATGAAACTAGGGTTGTAGTAAGTGCCCTAACCAGGAGTGCAACAAACAATAGCGAAAACAAATAACAACAGTGTTTTGTGGAGGGATGTTGGCTCAAATGTGTTGACCAGTTTGGATCATGATTGTAGCAGCTTGTTGGTGCGATGTGGAGGATTTTCTGAGGAGGTGAAGAGCCTTCCTAGGAGTAGAATTGAGAGTGATGTGATTGGGTGCCATTGATTTGACTAAGGGAGATACACGTACCTCACAACTCTCCGAAAATCCATGTCTTCACTTGTGACATAAATGGGGGGCAATTAACCAAAATTGAATTGTTTGTTGTCTTTCTCCACATCACATTGCGACCTATCAAACAACCATCATTCTCAGCCAATCATCCTCCTAAGATGCAAGTATTAGTGGAGGTCAAATAAAGCCCATAATGGAAGCATGGGAGAGGACAAGAGGTAATAAGCCTCCATTGGTGGGAGGTGATGGGTGAATACGATATGTGACTTAAAATACTCAACTGTGGCTCCAATCAATGTTGTTGTGTCGTGACACTTATTGCTCCATGAGATTATGGTATAAGATGAATGACATTCGTTCCATTAAAAAAAAAACCACTTTTGTTCAAGTTCGCCATGAGTCTACCCACTGATTCTTTCACTACATGATGTAGAACCATTCCACCTCACATCTTAGGAGTTGAACCTCAGCTCAAATTAGGTTGTTGATGGCTTCCAATCCGAGATCTATGACATTAGATCCTTTGTGCATATGCCTTATTGTTACTTGTGAGTCTATAAAATCCATTAGGTGATTAGGGTGAAGAGATTTGATAAAAGAGATATCTTTAAAAATAGTATATACTTCTACTAAGATATTAACTTGCAAACCAAGTTTCCATATGAATTTGCCTTCGATTGGTCCTCCAACACGAGAAATGATCCCTTGGACCTCCCTCCCCTCATTTTAAATCATAACCATTTTTTTCATATAGTGGGAAAGCCTATCATAACTTAGTTGTCAAACCAACAATGGGGACAATTATCACTCGTTGCTATCCGTTAATGCAGGTTGACTCATCATTGTCATTGTGCATAGATGCATACTCTAGTCCAATATGATAGAGATGTTGTCATGTTTAACAATTTGACTCAGTCAAATAAATAAATAAATTAAAAATAATCATTATAATTATCAATAAAACATTTTAACTCAATCAAATTACATAAATAAATAATAATTATATTATATCTCTCGAGATGTAAATCCTTTTAAAAGAGAAAAGAAATTTGATCACTCTCTGCGTTTAGTAGATCCAAAGTTATGATGCTTCTACGCTCATTTTAATGACCTATTGGTAGTGGTTTGTAACGACGTAGACTTTCACTCCTACCAGATACCTCTAAATCTTAGGTTATTAACGCATTCCATTATGTCCAACAAAAACAAACTCTTAACCAAACAAACTCAATTTAAAACATAATCCAACTCTAAAATTAAATCATAACCATCATATCCATACGGATAATATATATATTTTTAAATAATAACCGTCGTACACATACCAATAATAATATATATATATATATATTTTTTTTAAATATAATCATACACATACCAATAATTTTTATTATAAAATACATTAACTTTTAAAATAATAACCATCACACAAATACCAATAATATTTTTATAAAATAAATTTTCGAAGTAAATATTTTATTTTGATAACTGCCATACGATACAATTTATGTCGCTTAGCATATAAATTCAAACCCTTTGCCGAACAATTCATTAACCTTCACTATTTCAAGTGAGAATCACGGAAATCATCCTGTGTCATTCGCAGAAACCTGCATCTTTTTATACCTGCACCAGAAGGTCACCATGAATGCCCCAGATCGATATGAGAAGTTTGTGGTGCCCGAGGGCACTAAAAAGTATGCGTACCGCTATTCCTCTGAATTATGTTCTGAACTTCCCTGCATCCATGTTTTATTTTTTGAGTTCTGTTTGGCTTTCCGAGTTGGTGTTTGCATTTGGGTTTCAGCTCTGTTTTCTGAATTGAAATGTGTGTTTCTTGGTCGGTGCATTTGCGTCTGTGTTCAGAGTGAGCTATGAACGGGACATGAAGATTATGAATGCTGCAACATTTGTCATCGAAAGAGAAGATCACACAATTGGCAATATCGTTCGCATGTAAGTACTGCTTGCTTTCCTGCATATTTGCATATGAAGACGAAATGGGTATGGTCAAAACTGCAAGATAGGGTCAACCGGTCTTGGTTGGGGTCGTTTCACATACGAATGAGGTTCAAATTACCCAGAGCTTTGTTTTGCTCTTCGTGGTCCGGCTCGCCCTTTCATTCATGTATTTGACCAGGTGCAATTTTCTGGGCGAGTCTAGCTGAGTAGATTCCCTAGTCATGGAACCTTACCTAAGGAATGCGTTTGAAGGCTGTAAGCTAGCTACATTTCATTTAAAGAGGAACAACCCAGTTGTGGCCAAGTTGCAAGATAGTGTCAGTTTGAACCCTTTTTCGGGCACCGGTTCCAGTCTCATTGGATTCAAGACAGGACCCATATACATCGAAGACATATATTCTGGAAATTAGGACCTTATAATGCCAAATTGTGAAGATCAAGTTTCCTTAATCTTCTACGAAGCCCTTGTCATCAAGAATCATTGAAATCAAAATCCTATCGTGTTCTAAATTCCACCCATTCGATGACACAAATTCATTAAATTTCACATTGTCATATGTATAATCTGAAGAGCTGCACTGTAAAGCTTAGAAGTTAGGTTCGAGGGGTATGACTTGTACTTAGCGTTATCTCTTCTAAACTCAGGTCATTTTGATGGATTGCAGAGGGAGTGGAGCTCTTGTGGGTTGACAGTCGTTTAACCCGACCAGTGAACCAACTCCTGTTATTTATATACAGAGAGAGAGAGTGAGAGAAAGGAATGTCGTGAAACGCACTGCTATATACCCAAAAATGCAGGCTGCCAAAATAGCCACCACGAAGAACTATCAAGATTCAAAACTCAAAAAGGAAACTGGCTAATTACCAAATTGCAGATAAATACTGTCAACGTCCACTAATGCCAAACATAAAAGAGAAACAGTCCATGAAGCATAGGCATATAAACATAGGCCCTTGGCCCAAGAACAAAGAACCAAACAGAAGCATCAGGTAGTGTTGTGATCCTAGTTAACCCCAAGTTTCCCCAAGTTTCAAGCCTAATTAAGGGTATTGAAAATTTGTTTCAAGCCTCGTCACTTAAGCTTTGCTTTTCTCGTGGCCCATTTTATTATGACATTGATGTTTCTGGACGGCCCTGAGAAGATTGGTTCTGGGAAGCTATCTTGCTGCGCTTGTGATTGCGTTACATATGGATTGGATCGTTTTACGGTTTACCATGCCTATGATTGTATTACAAGCTCGAATGAGAGCCAGGGTGAAAGGGAACTGGTGTCAAAATTGATCATCCTTAGGGCCTTTCGACAAGGGGCATTTGCCCAGCATCTGGTTGCAGGTCATTAGGGTCACCGGGTGTTGCCTCCAATTATCTCCAATTTTTCACTTAATTGTGTCCTTTTGTACACCTCGATTGAGAAAGTTCAGAACTCCTTTCCGTTTTACACATGCCACTGTTTTTCTTCATTTCGTTCATTCATTTCCAATTTTTCGTTCCTGGTCCCGAGAGAAAATAGCTATTGACATTTTATGTACATATGACAGGCAATTGCACAGGGATCCAAATGTGCTCTTTGCTGGCTACAAATTGCCACATCCATTGCAGTACAAGATTCTTCTCAGGGTCGGTTTTATGTCTTCAACAGGGATCAATCTTTCTCTCAAATAGATTTTGAATTCATCAATTTTGTTAGTGAACCATGTGCAAGGAGAATGTTCTTATGTCTATTTATGACTATATGTTTTAGACTAAATGTTTATGCCTCTAAATGGTGTGTGGCTCAACAGATCCAAACTACAAGCCAGTCTTCTCCAATGCAGGCTTATAACTTGGCAATTGATGATCTTGATAAAGAGTTCGATCATTTGAAAAAAGCTTTCGAGGTAGTCTTTATTTCCTCTCTTCACCTTGTATTCTCTCTATTTCCCTTTACAATAAGTGATTGCTAAATGGGTACTTAACCAGATATTTGTCTAGCATCAGCCGTTTGTTACTGTTTTTACTAGTACTTGCATCATGATTCATAGCTGATGCTCATAGACTATTACGCTAATACTTGCATGACAACCAATGCATACAGATAATTACATCGGTAAGAACAACATAAATTCTAATTTGATAGTATGCTTCAGAGATCAGAGAAGGCTAATCTACTGAAACTATTAATATAGGCCACCTCCCTAATGCAGAAATGTGGAACCCATGTGAAGCGATTTTAATTATCCTAAATTTTACTTGGGAAAAGTACATTGATTTAATTAATTAATGGAAACTTAGGCTAGATGATGACCCATGGTATTTGGCCTTAGAAGAATTATAAATCGCTGGAATGAGTGAGTGAAGGACACATTATTTTCAAAATCACTTTGAGTGAGAGAGAAGACGGTTGACTGGGGTGAAAAATAGGAAAGTCGAGCAGCTGAGGAGAGGGGCTGTATTCTAGGCCAAGTTTTCTATTGAAGAGCCCAAGTCTTGGGCCGTGGAAAGGGGGCGTACAATGTGAAAAGAGGCTGTGCTTCAGGCTGTACCAAGCAGAAGGGAAGGACCGATTTCTAGGGCCCTTGATTGGCTGTAATATCTTTGATACTTCTGCTGCAATATTTTCCTGAAACCTAAGAAAATTCCTCTCTGCTGGTTTTCCCCACATTGGGGTTTTCTAGGGTAAATAACTGTGTAAAAATTGAGTGTTTGAATTTCTGTTTTCTGGTGTGCATAAATTGTTAGAAGCTCAAGTGTGTTAACTGTGTGTAGATTTCATATTTAAATTTTTTGGGTTTTCAGTAAAAATAAAAATCTGGGTTTAAAATTTTATTGGTACATTAATTTGATTGCTGGGCTTAGAGAATTTAACATGGTATCAAAGCCAAGCCTCTGAAAAAAATTCAATTATTCAGGGTTTGATCTTCCATGGCAAGTAGTGTCAGTTACGAAGACAAGTTTGAAGGAGCCTCAAACTATCTTCAGTCAAAAGTTCGGATCATGACAGTTCTCAAGGAGAACAAGTTGTGGAACTTTGTTAACTCCACGGTGGTTGTGCCAACATCAGATCCTATTGCCCTAGATCTCCATGAGGTGAAAGAAGCAAGGGCACAAAGGATCTTGGACAGGGTGAAAGATCACTTGATTGCCCATCTATTTGAGAAAAATAATGTCAAAGAGATGTGGGATGCACTCACTAAACTGTATCAGAGTGACAATCAGATTTGAAAGATGGTTCTTAGGGACAAGCTCCACAACACTAGGATGTCCAAGGGAGAAAATGCGACTTCCTACCTTACCAGGTTCACGCAAGTGCGTGATGAGATGGCAACTGTGGGGGAGATAGTCCTTGATTCTAAACTGGTGTGTATAGCCTGAATGGCTTTACAAAGCAGTGGGATGTATTTGTCAAATGCATCATGGGATGATAGCATCTTCCCACTTTGGAAAGGCTGTGGGATGATTTCATACAAGTGCGGATTTGAGAAGGGTCTCAACGTGGAGATCAAAAAAGAAGAACGAGGAAGAAGAGAACATGGCCCTTACCTCTAAGGGCAAGGGAAAGGCCAAGAAAGACTCCACTGAAGGAGCTACGTCGAAGGGCAATAAAAAGAAGTCCGATGCTAGCAAAGGGAAATTCTTTGCATGCCACCAACCAGGACATTTTGCCACCTAATGCCGTAACAAGAAAAAGGGCAAACAAAAGAAGCAGACCATTGCTATAATTGAGATGGATGAGTTTGCAACTAGATTTGAGGATGAGTTTTAACTTTTCACTCATCGTGTCCCTCTAGCTCAATGGCCACCAGTGTGTGGTATGTTGATAGTGGCGCCTCGTGTCACATGAGTGGAATTGGAGACTACTTCACCAATTTGAAGGAGCATAGTTTGGACTTCCACATTAAGCTTGTAGACAATGTTAAGTATAAGCCAATAGGCAATGAATTGTCAAGTTTCAGAGGGAGTCTGGGAGGCCTCTATTGGTGAAGGATGTGCTATGCACTACAGGCTTGATGAAGAATCTGATTTATGTTTCAACCTATGTTGCACGAAATGCCTTCCTCGGTGGCGTATTGATATTGAAAACATATTGAAACTTCCTTGAAATGTTGTCAATCGTATCGTATGGTCTTTTGTGATTTTTAAACGACATACGATACAACCGACAATGTTTCGGGGCCATTTCAACCAAAAATTGCAACGTTTCGGTGAGTTAAGTGGTTGTTAGGTGTGGGTTCCTTCTATGGCCCAAAAATGCTTAATTAAACTTTTTTCGTAAAGTTTCTTTCACTCCTAGGCTAATTTCATTAAAACAATTATAGTTAGAGTTCTCTCTAGTCTTGATATTAGTGGTGATTCAAGCGGAACTAGATGTACTAGTAGAATTGCCTCTTCTGTTGGACAAGCATCTTGTTATAATTTTGTTGATGAGTTATGATTACTAATATGTATTAAATATTTATCTTTTATTTCAGGTTGATCACATATAGCCTCATGTATAAACGCTGTGTTATCACTCAAACTAGCTGGGGTCCTAGGAGGGGATCTTAAAGGGCAACTACTAGGTCAAGGGAAACAATGGAGCGATAGCCCATCGTCACCTCAACTAAGGCTCCTTGCTCTTTACGAACTTATACCGATGGGAGGAGACTCGATATGAAGGGAATCGCTAGATGAATGAGTCCATGAAGAGAAAAGGAGTGATTTCTTAGGTCTATTCACAAGAGAGACTCAAATGTATGGTTTACTTGCTTGAGAAGCAAGGTGTAAGGCTTTCTAAGAAGGGCCAAGGGGATTTCAAGGGCTAGGGTTTGTAAATAAGACTTATGAATGAGGGACCTAGTCCTAGAAAACTTTGTGAAAACTTGGTTCCAAAATGGTCTTTGTGAAATTATCTTCAAAAAGTTGCAGGACCACACGAGACCAAGTGGACCCAAAATTAGGTCAAATAAGAGGAATTGGTCATTAAGGGGGGAGCTTGACCTAATTGTGGAAGAGAAGAAGATTAATGGACAAATCTTCTTGGAATGCAATGCAATGATCTAGATGAGGTCACTAGCCAAGGGAAACTTAGGGCAAGAAATTATCCTTGAGCTAGGGCTTGCAATATCTCGAGATCCCACTGGTCGGATTTGCTTCAAATTCAGAGGGCCTTTAGAGCAAACTCGATCACAGTTGGGGACCAATGTTTGGATGGCTAGATTGTGACATAATTGATGCCCTAAGTGACCTATGTAGGCTAGGCCTAGAGAGAAAGAGAGAAAGGTGAGAAAAATATGCTTTTAGGTGATCACCTATGGAGGACCAGTGCCTAATCCTTTGGGAGAAATGGAGTGAATATGATTCCAATGCTTGGAGTGATTTTCACTTGGTGAAGGAGGCCTCTAGAACAATTTAGCATGGCAATTAGGGCATGGGACAATTGCTTCAAGGTATTTATACTTCGATATGCAATATGTGATGACTTATCGAGATAAAATTTTAACGAAATATCTCTAGGAACATTCACTTATTCAAATATGGCCCATGACATGATGCAATGCTATAAAAAGACAAATTTCCACCATTTCACACAAGAAAAGCAACAAAATTCAGTCTAGTATAACGAAATTCCCTAGCAACATGCATGTGTGTTAATTTTAGGTATGTTCTATGCCTAGAGCAATTTATTTCAATTTTCACAGTTAGCTCCATAGCTTTTCCAGATTAGCAATCACATCAGCATTAAAGTAAATTGCAGATAGAACATAAACATAAATCGTAGAAGACAAGCCAAGACAAGAGGACACAAGATGTGGCGCTAGCAAGGGACAAACCCCAAGTGGGGAAACCCTTGATCAATTTTTATTATATGTTCTTCAATAGTTCAGCACAGAGAGAGAGATAGTACGTATACAACAAAAGTCAACACTTTGACTTATCTAGATAAGAGCATAGATCATCTCTAAGAAGATGATACATGAGATCAGTTGAAGACATGCTGCTTCAACTGATTCTCCAAGGTGACTCCTTCACCTATAGTTGTCCTGCATTTCGTCATCATGTTGCACCTCACCACGCTACACCATGCTGCACCCATCATCACTATGCTGCATCTCATCACATTTCATTAATCATGACTGTACTCATCACTGTACTGCATTATGTGTCATTGCTGCACCATGTTGCCATCTTGACCTATGTGTTGGCTGCACCTTGCTTGCTTATTGTCCCTAGCATGCTTGTTGTCCTTAGCATGCTTGCTGTTTCATGCTAGTTGTCCCTTGCATGCTAGTTGTAACATTGCATGCTTGGTGTATTTGCTGCTAAGTACCATACAACTGTCCCAATATTAGTTAGCTATCCCTTGCATGCTGCTCTCCTTCGGAGATAGATGCTCCGGCTGTTCCGACTGTTCCCGGCAGTTCAGGCAGTTCTGGCAGTTCCCGGAACTCATTTCCGGCTGCTCCCGACTGGTCCCGACAATTTTGATAGTTCCCGGGTGTTCCGGCTGTTCACGGAACCCATTTTCGGCTGTTCTCGGCAGTTCCGGCTGTTCCTGGCAATTCCGGTTGTTCTTGGCAGTTCTGGCTGTTCTCGACAATCTCGACTATTTTGGCAGTTTTGGCTTCTGTCCTTTGGATCAAGGCAACGTTATCGCTTAGGATCTCTCCTCCTACTAGAACCCAAAGACAAGTAGAGAGGAAGAGATCCCAAGTGTGTTGAAATGACTTGAAGGCCACCTCTATTTATACCAAAACGTTGAGCACAAGTGGGGTTTATTTGGTTGCTGGCCGACCTTGACGAATTGTCCCATAACACAAATAAATTCATATCTCCATGAATACTTATCGGAATCGGATGATCTTTAGATCAATCTTACACCTCTCGATGAGAGGGATCCAAGCAAAATATCAACTTCCATTAATAAGATGATCCACATGGAGTTTTGCCCTAGTTGCCAATTTTAACACCCCCTCTCAACTAGGGAGAACTCCATCCGATGATCCATATGTCCGACTGTACTATCTTTGCCATGAATGCCCTACACTGCTCTGATTTGCTGAGCTCTGCTGAACCATGAAGAAGAAGAATTGATCGAGAATGTCTCATACCATTCTCTACTGACTTGAAGTCAGTTTCATCTGAAGAGAGAGTGTCGCATCACTCTTACTGACCTAGAGTCAGTTTTATTGATCCTAGATCAATATCACAAGAGAGTGTCTCAAACCACTCATACTGATCCCAGATCAGTTTCATTGATCCCAGATCAATGGAGGTCATCCTAGCATAGGGAGTATGATAGATACAATGATGTGTCCATCAATGGTACTACTATGGTCCCTAACCCCATTTCCCTGCACATTGATCAGATGAGAGGTACTTCCCACGAGTCCCAGACTGCATGGGTAGGATGCTTCGATAGGAGAACTAAACATCTTGTCCACAGGAGAACGAATCATCCTGCCCCACAGTCGCCACGGGAGAACTAATCATCCCAGCCCATAGGAGAACTAATCATCCTGTTTCATAGTTGCCACAGGAGAACTAATCATCCCGGCCCGCAGGAGAACTAATCATCCTGTTCCACAGTTGCCACGGGAGAACTAATCATACTGGCCCACAGGAGAACTAATCATCTTGTTCCACAGTCCCCCCGGGGTATCATAGGGGAAGGTTGAACTTGTCATCCTGTACATAGCACACCACCTGGGGAGGGTAAGTCGCCCTGTGGTCGTATGTTGCTCCAGTAAGTACCCCAAGCCCTCCAAAGCTCCCAAAGCTCAATGCATGAAAAATGCAGGGCCCTTATAAGAAGGTCTCCCAACGACTCCAAGTCGTTTGGGAAAGTCACAGATTTGACCTTTCCCGGAGGCTTTGACAAAAATATCTGTGACTTGTACATCAGTCTCAATGCGATGGAGCCTCCTCGCTCATCGACTTACCATATCCCAAATAAGGCAGTATCTGATGTCTATCTGCTGGAGCAATCATCGAATACGGGATTCCTCAATAATCGAATCCCCCCTCTGGTTGTCACAGAGAATCACAGTGGTATTCATCATGTGTACAAACAGCACACTTAAGAGCTTCTGCAACCATGCAGCTTCACACGAGATCATACTCGTAGCTATGTATTCGATCTTGGCGGTGCTTATAGCAACCGACTTCTGCTCCCTGCTCATCCATGATATCGAAGTTGAATCCAAAGAGAACCAGCATTGGGAAGTGCTCTAGTTATCCTCCACACTGCTTGCCCAATCAACATTCGAATAATCATGTAGTTTCATATTTCCGACGGTGTATCTCAATCCATGAGAGATTGTGCCATGAAGATATCTCAAAAGATTCTTAGCACCAATCTAGTGAGGCTCAACCAAATATGAGTTCACCATGCTAACTGCAAAACATATGTTTGGACGGAAGTTCACCAAGAACATCAACGCGAATGAGTTTATGAAACTCAAAGGCATTTCTCAAATCTGGTCCGACATCACTACCATATAACTTTTGAAAGTTAAGATCCTCGAGGTAGTCATAGGATTGCAGTTTATCATTCCACATCCGGAATCCAACTCCCTCTTACTTCTGCAAATGAGAGGGTCTAAACCTGTCAGAAATAGGTCGTCCTCATAAGGTGCCAGTATGAGAGGTCTATCATCCACAACCTTCAGGTAATGGTTTGGATCGGTTTCACCCCTAGTGAATCCCAGCTTCATCAAACAGTTATCAATCCTCTCATACTACGCTCGGGGTGTTTTGCTTCAAGCCATAGAGGGCTTTCTTTCCCCTGTATACATGAGATTCTCGATCATGAATCTCAAACTCCTTGAGTTGTTCCAAACCTGTGGACCTGCTGCATGAGGGGAATGGTCCCCTTATTCTCAGACATGTACCTTCATGCTCTTCTTGAATTCAGGCATCCCTATCATCATCTGACTCACATCGAGTAGGGCCCCATAGGTAGATCTCCAATGTTATAGATGCGATATGTCAATTGACATGATCCCCAATGGACCATCCTGCAACTTGATACAAATTGCCAACCCTGAACCCATGAGAAAAAGCATCTTTGAAAATTCTATTTTTTAACACATACCTTTCCATCGATGAATGCCACCCTAAAACCTTTGACTTCCATTTCCGAGATGGGCACCAAGTTCTTGCGATTAGGTACATAAAACAAATTCTTGTAAATGAATAGAGTTATCCTCATTCAATTGAGGGGTAACATTCCCTACACCCTTTCCGATATAGGTGGCATCAGCTCCAAGTATAATCCCACAATTGTTTCCATCTCTACCAAATTAGGGAGTGCACCCTACTATCCAATGAAGTGCCTTGAAGCACTACAATCAATAAGCCAGATTCCTAAAGAATCTGAAGGAGAGGGCCAACACAAGATAACGCTTCTTTATCTTATCAAAAACAACATTTGATTCGTCATACCTGGGGTTCCTTGGTTTCCTTGAAGAGTCAGCCATTTCCTTAATGACCTGCATTACTTGTCATTCCTTTGATCATTGAAGATGTCCCTGGAATGATTGTTATCTTCATCAAGGGATGTGTCTCTGCCATTCGGACACTCCTTTGCATAATGGTCGAACTTATTGCAACCAAGGCATCTGAGTTTGCTTCCACCCTTAGATCCGGACTTCCCAATGAAGTGATCTTTAGGTAGGCAATCAGAAACTTCCGTTGCGCCATTCTGATAATATTCTCTGCTTCGATTTCACCCTCGGTGAATTTGAAGAGGGATGAGGAATCCACTAAGCCTTTTGTCCTTTCCCAACTATCTTAGATGATTACTCTTTCACTCTTGCTTGGGCATTATCTTCACCTCAGCTCCAATACCATGTTAATTTTAGGTATGTTCTATGCTTAGAGCAATTTATTTCAATTTTCACAGTTAGCTCAATATCTTTTCCAGATTAGTAATCACATCAACATTAAAAGTAAACTGTAGATAGAACATAAACATAAATTGGAGAAGACAAGCCAAGACAAGAGGACACAAGATGTGGCGCTAGCCAGGGACAAACCCTAATGTGAGGAAACCCTTGATCAATTCTTCTTATATGTTCTTCAATAGTTCAGCAAAGAGAGTACGTTTACAACAAAAGTCAACACTTTGACTTATATAGATAAGAGCATAGATCATCTCTAAGAAGATGATACATGAGATCAGTTGAAGACATGCTACTTCAACTGATTCTCCAAGGTGACTCCTTCACCTATTGTTGTGCTGCATTTCATCATCATGTTGCACCTGACCGCGCTGCACCATGCTGCACCAATCATCACTATGTTGCATCTCATCACGCTTCATTAAACATGATTGTACCCATCACTGTATTGCATCATGTGCCATTGTTGAACCATGTTGCCATACTGACCTATGTGTTGGCTGCATCTTGCTTGCTTGTTGTCCTTAGCATGCTTGTTGTTGCATGCTTGTTGTTGCATGCTAGTTGTCCCTTGCATGCTAGTTGTAACATTGCATGCTTGGTGTATTTGCTGCTAAATACCATACAACTGTTCCAATGTTAGTTAGTTGTCCCTTGCATGCTGCTCTCCTTTGGAGACAGATGCTCCAACTGTTCCGGCAGTTCCCAACAGCGCCGGCTGTTCCAAGCAGTTCCAGCAATTCCCGACTGTTCCGGCAAATCCAGTTGTTCCCTGCAGTTCCGACAGTTCTGGCAATTCTGGCTTCTGCCCTCTGCATCAGCTTTCCCGCCAATTCCGGCTGTTCCCGACAGTTCCGGCTGTTCCAGCTATTCCCGGCAGTTCCGGCTATTCCAAGCAGTTTCCGACAGTTCCAACAATTTCGGCTATTCCCGGCAATTCCCCGCAGCTCCAATAGTTCCAGCTATTCCCAGCAGTTCCCGGCAATTCCGGCAGTTCCGGCTTTTGCCCTCTAGATTAGGGTAGCATTGTCCCTTAGGATCTCTCCTCCTACTAAAACCCAAAGACAAGTAGAGAGGAAGAGATCCCAAGTGTGTTCAAAATGATTTGAAGGCCACCTCTATTTATACTAAAACATTGAGGACAAGTGGGGTTTATTTGGTTGCTGGCCGCCCTTGACGAATTGTCCCATAAAACAAATAAATTCATATCTCCATGAATACTTATCGGAATCAGATGATCTTTAGATCAATCCTACACCTCTCGATGAGAGGGATCCAAGAAAAATATCAGCGTCCATTAATAAGATGACCCACATGGAGTTTGGCCCTAGTTGCCAATTTTAACAATGACCAATTCACCATGGTAATTAAAAAAATAAAAATAAAAAACAAAACAAAAAAACCAATAGCATATTCACTACAAGCATCAAACTAGAAGTGGAGGATATAGGAAATAGGGTAAGAGAGATGACATAGAACCTACAGTGACAGAGTAGTTGAGGAGATGTTGCCATGGGTTCCTAATTCTAGCTTTCCCAAATGCAGATACACAAAACATTGGAAGATGTTGGGCCTGTACTAGCTAGGAACTTCATAGCTATACTATTCATTCAATGTAACGAAATACTCAACAAGCTAGAGCAGTTGGACCAAAAATATATGACAGCCTAATTAATGCTATCTTGGCTTTTGAAGAAAAACAAAAGGATAACCCAGAAGGACGGGAGCACCAATATGGACAAGGAAGAGGAGCAGGGCAAGACAGGAGTGGAGACAACCCATGGAAAGGAAGCTGCTAGAGCCAACCAAGAGGGGAGACCCACCTACCTTCGTCAACCTTGCTTTGAGCACAGATTATGAAGATTAGCCTAGACCATTTCAAGTCATTTGCTGAGATTTGTTATCTTTTTGATATGTTAATATTGCTGATAAATCCTGAAGCTACTCCTAAACTTAAACTTGAAAGTTATCCTTTCCTTTTTGGGTTTATCAGTTCTATATTAAAAGCCTGTATGGGAAAATACAGACCTGAGAACTGCTCCTTTATTTTTTTAATTATTTTAGTCCTTTTTCCTTCGGAAGCAGCCTACAGTATGAGCTGCTTGTAACTCATCCTGTATATATTATTAATAGAGTGCCACCATCTTACAATCTAAATAATAATAATAAAAGAAGAAGAAAGATCCAGGCAAATTAGAAGCTGAGTGGAGGAAGGCTATCCAGAAACAAATTGATGCAATGAAGTTAAAAGGCAGTGTTGGTATAGCAGAACGAAGGGCATTTAATTGAAGAATTACACAGTAGTTCATTTCCCAATGCCACACCCTAAGAATTGAGAGATGGAGCATTAAATCAGTGTCTGGCCTTTCATGAATTCCAGATACCAACCAGACGAAGTGAAGAGTACAAGATACATTGAATATTAACCTAACGAACATGATCAGTAAGTTTCAAGTTTAGACTTTCAATTATGTTCCTGTTGGACTGCTAATTGGATAGGTTTCAACAATATTATAAGACACGCCAATCACCTACTCCAAGCCAAAACGAGAACTTGCCCAGTCAGGATTAGTTGCTTCAGAACAAATCGGCAGGCTCGCAATTTATTGGAACAAAAATCACAATTCCGCCAATTTTTTAAGAAAACTGCAATGGTGGGATATCTGTTTTAAATGTGACTTCTGGGGGCTAACTTTGCCAACATCATTCGGTTGCAGATTTTGTTTCCACAACGAAGAACTTCACTTTAGCTTTACCTATAAAGGGGGAAAGTATACTTGCCTGTAAAGAGGAAAATTAGTATTTTAATCCATGGCAAAGGAATTTTGATTTGGCAAAGAAATAAAAACAAATTTTATGCAATTTTTATGTTAAATTGCTAATCTGTTTTACAATTCTAGCCAAGTTCTTCCTAAGTCAGCAACTTGGGACCCCAGCCGAGTCACTGCATAATCCAAGTTCTGCAACACTGATTTTAAGCCCCAAGTTTTGATAACTTCAATGATTTTGCTCTAGTTGGCTTTATACTAAATATCAGCTAGCCGATGGGATTTTGATGAAGAGACACAGAAATTTCGATGGAAGGCTTGTATTTTATTTCTGCCTTTCATAGAATTGTTTTACTAGAAAAAGCATACTAAAGGAAAGCAAGGGATCTGTTAGCCTCCTGCTCATAGCAGGTATTCACCTTTCATGATCGACATATTTACAGGCCAAATATGTCATGCTTTGCTTACAGCAATGTTCCATATTTGAAATTTGCTACTGTGGCAAAGAGGGCACAAAATCCTCAGGCACAAGAGTCATTGCATGTATTCTTGAGGACCATGGACCAGGCACTATTAAACATTTCTCAGGCATGGACATGCTGTTATGACTGATATAATGGCAACTTCTTGGAGGACATTGAGACCCCTCATCATCTTTTATTGTTACATTACTTTATAGCTCAAGGATTGGTCGATGACCAACCACTACCAATCACTTCTCTACGCACGTCCTCTTACATCACCTCAAGAACACCACTGTGCACCATCCAAAGTCATATGAGCATTTGTCTACTATTTTTACTTTGCCAAAAGAGGCCTGCTAGTATTGATAATTCAGATTTAGTTGTGGATGTCAAGTGTGCTTCCTTTGGGTGCATGTGTTTCCTCTTAAAATTCTATGCTCCAGCAGTTTTGCCACTTCTTTTTGCCTGACAGCAACAGTACGGAATAATGAGTTGAAAGCGCTGTGCTTTTCAGTCTTGACATTGATTGTCAAAGACAGTATTCATGGAAAGGAAAAGCTGGTTGAAGCTGGGGGTCTTAAGCAAATCATCAGATATATGGACTGAGGGCCGGATGTTACAACAGCTGCCATAACCCTCCTGTCAGAGTTGGTGAAGAGTAAGAATATACTTGAACAGTTGGGTCAAGAATGTGGTGCTATCTTGATGCTGGTTACAGTTTCTGTAAGGGGTAATCATCCAGAATTGGCAACAGATATTGAGAGCATCCTTGATCAGCTTTCTTATGATGGTGATTCTTATCATGGTGATTCTTATCATGAAGAAAACATTAAAGCAATGGTTAAGGCTAACTGGTGCAAGCCATTTGCTGACTGTCTTCACAAGGGCTCCCAAGGCTCCAAGTTGGCAATGGTGAAGCGGCTTGCATGTTTTGAGCTTGATGACAATAGAAGAGAAGCGCTGGTTCAACAAAATGTGATTGATGCTTTAGTTGACATGCTGAAGTCTAAGCAGTTTAGATTAGAGAGTCCAGCTCTTGAGGCGTTAAGGAAATTCTTTTTCCATGAGAAATCTAAAAAATGCATTGCAAAAGCAGGTGGAGTTCCCTTGTTGCTTGAACTTTTAAAAAAATCTCAGTTGGAAATGAAAAAGAATGCCGCAGCTATTGTAGCAGATTTAACCATGAAGCATGGGGCATCTTTTCTTCTTTATGAAGATGAAACCCCAATTGAACCTCAAATGATAGTGGAAGTTGTTATGGGGAATCTAATAGCCAGTTTACATACTGCAGAAAATGCAGTAAAGGTGCTGTTACATTTGACAGAAATTTCAGATGCCAATGAAGTAATCGAATTGATCAAGGACAATGATCATGGCATTCAAACATTTTTGGGTTATATCAAAATTGGGACGCCACCACTGCGGGATCATACGATAGAATTGGTATTCAAACTTGTGCCAAAAGGATGTAACTGTGATATCTTTTGTAATGAACGATCATGACTGTTTGAAAGCACTTCTGCAGGTAATAAAAAATGGTTTAGTTGAGGGCAATGTTCAAGCTTTTGCAGCAGGAATTCTTTCAAAGATTCCATCTTCTGATGATAACCTGAACAGGCTTATGACTACTGAAAATGTGCTTCCAGCATTGGTAAAGATGGTTTCTGGGAAAAATCTTGAAGGCCAAGCGAATGCTCTGGGGACTTTAGTGAGGTTTACTGATTCGAGTGATGTCCAATCTCAGCGGTCCTTGATTGAATTAGATCTGGTTTTATCTCTTAGACAAGCGTTAAAGGATGGAACTGTACCAGCAAAAATTTGGGCATGCAGGATCTTGGAAAACATTTCTAGGAGCACCACAAAGCTAAACAGAGAACCTAACAAATGGGATTTCAAGCTTTCCAGGAAAACTTCTCTAAACTGCAAACTTCACAAAGGGAAATGTAGTTTAAAGGACTGCATTGTTGAGGCTGGAGTTGTTCCTGATATTGTGGAAACCCTGAAGAACCAAAACCCAGAAGTTGTTTTAGCTGGATTAAAAGCTTTGGAGACATTATTGTTAGAGGAAAACATGTTAGAGGATGGTATACAGATATTGTATAAATGTAAAGCCATTGATCAATTGTTTCCATTGGTACACTTGGATTCTCATACTTGCTCTGAAAAGTGTGTGGATCTACTGGAAGTGATTCTCAGGTTCCCACACATGAAAGGTGCCTATGGGCAGCTGGTTCAGAGGTCTTTGGCTGCTGTTTCTGCTTGCAGGGTACCGTCACTACAACAGAAAGCTCGTAAGCTGCTTAGACAATTGACGATCCCATCATAATCTGAAACATGCACCATAAGATGGAGAATTTTGTTCAGTGGACATATTCTTGAACTATAGTTTCAAATTCGATGGATTCGATTTTTGCAACCCTGAATTGACTAAAGTTATCACTAAGTGGCTTGGAACAGAAGATTGGATTCTTAAGACTGAACTTTTAGCAGAGCTTCGAAAGTTTGCTGATAATGTAGAGCTACAAGAAGAATGGCGGGCAGCAAAAAGGGCCAACAAAATGAAGCTTGTCTCATATATTCGAGAAAAAACATTTCTTGATTGCATCAATTCCTAAAGCTCTTTTGCAGAATGCGGTTGCGCCTTTCATTTCTTTGAAGCAAGTCAAAGTAACAAGAGAAACTACAGGTCAATTTGTTTTCTTTCTATTGAAAGTTGCAGCTTTAGATGTGGTACGAAGGATTTCTGAAGCAAAATTTCCAGTATTATGGAGGGGTATACAGGGACTTGGGTTGCTTAAAATGCCCACCTTTTAGCTGGTTGCAGAGGTGGACTCCATTCAGACTTCTTGCTAAGAGCACACAGGAATTCTCAAGGCCAGTGTTGTTTCTTTCAATTGCTACCACATTTCTGGGTCAGTCCAAGGATTGTAACTGGTCTGCAGATTCTCAAGCAAATCATTTACCAACTACAGATTCATTTGCTACGGAACAAATAGAGGTTGTTGAAAGGGATCATGTTGGGAATATAGAGAATACCAATCAAAAACACTGCTTTGAACTACTTAAGGAGGAGTTGGAGAAGCAGGATATTGTTTTACCTGACAGTTTGGTGTCTCTAACTCGGGTTTAAAGGGCAAAACGATATTCACGAGTACAGAGAGTTCGTGTGCCCGGACTAGCAAGCTGATCTTTAGCACAGAATTTGAAAATTCTTGGGGGAATTGGGTTCCTATCATCTAAATCTTCAGATTCATAAATAAATCACAGATTTTAACTGCCATGCAATTTCCAATTGTATTTGTGAAAAGCATACACTTTAAAGATTGTGATTCTAAAAGAATGGTCTTGAGACTGTAAGGAAAGGAATATGATGTAAGACAAAAAATAATTGGAGCCAGAAGGGACATTCTCTATGCCCAATTCCATTGCAGGGTGGCATTTTTGAGTGGGAGGCTCGATCTGAACTTTGAAGACTAGATAAACGCATAAGAGGACTGCGTGAGTAAACTTTTCAAGGACATCGAGAATCCATGCCGGTTTTGATTGGAACAAGCATTGTTTATACAGCTTAAGATGTTGTTTGCGTTGCAAAGAATGAAGGGTAACTTGATTTGGAAATAGGAGTTAAGTGAAAACATGGACGACTCAACTAGTAATTCAATCTCATGCACAAATCCAGAGCTAAGAAATGTTAAGGGAAAAAACTTGGCATCCAGAAAACCGGATATATAATCAGTCCAGATGCCATGTTTGACGTACAGGTTAAACGTATCCATGAGTACAAGCGTCAACTCTTAAATAGGGAGTTGTATATCGATACAAGAAGATGAAGGAAATGACTCCAGAGGAAAGTGAGAGAGCTCTCGTCAATGCTCATATTGATAACAAGAAAGTTGTGCTTGGTGCGCTTACATATGGGAAATGCGGCCAGTTTTAGTTGGATATTATGTTTTCTAAAACCGTTCAAGCTTTCACACAGTTGCACCACAGGAAGCGTCTTCTTCATTGGTTATACCACAGTTGTAGGAGAAACAGATGGTGGAATGGGAGGATATGATGACTCAGACTCTGATTCTGATGATGATCGACAAGCTCAGGCTCTGATGCATCGTGTTAAGGAAAATGGCCAAAGAGAAGCGAGGCTTGCCAAGCCTGAGTTAATGAAAGATGGTGCGAAACAAGTGAAGCCTGAACCTGTGATAATTGATAAAGCAGCTGATATTAGCGGGAATTCATATGAAATGAAATCAAAGGATCTAGGTAGAAATGGTTGTTCAAAATGTCAAAGCCCCTTGACTAGAGTTAGTAAAGATTCCATTGTAGCTTAAAGAAGCTTCATGCATATAGAAACCCAATTGCTTGCTGGGGAGGCAACAGTTTGGTCGCTTTTCCATTGAGATATTACGTTTGGCACATTCTGCTTTGGCTTCAGATTGGGAAAGCTTTTCCATTGAGATATTACGTTTGGCACATTCTGCTCTGGCTTCAGATTGGGAAAAATGGTTAGCGCACAGTAAGTTGAAAACTGAAGGGACAGCCACCGCCACAATCCAAAAGGCGAAGATTATTTTATGGAACCGCCTAAACAATACCGACAAAGGATTCCTGGGCAGTTATTACAGAGTTATGGCCAAATAGCCAGCGCATCACAAGAAATGACCCATACTTAAACTCCATTTTAATACTGCTGCCTCCAGCACCGCTTAGATAGATATTTTCTTGCATTTGTTTCAGTACAGATTAGGGTATAAGCTGTGACTCCATCAGATCGATCTGAGATCTGCTTGTAATAGATATTTTACCTATTTAAACAACGTTGTTCGTTGTTCAAAGGGTGAGAGATGTTTTGATCGTTAATCTCATTTTGAGACTTGCTGTGTACGCTCCAAGAAATTTAATAAACAGAGCTTGCTGGAACATTTGTGTTTGGACTGTCTAAACGTGGATTTGTTGGCTGAAGATTGAGATTACAGAATTCTCGTGCTTCTTCATGGACTAATAAGTTTTCCTCATCTCTTTCTACAGTTGCTATGTTTGCTATATCATATCTGTGTCATGATCTGAATTTGCAAGAAAAAAGAATAGTTCAGATGTCACTTAGCCGTGCTCTGCCCTCAATTCCTGCTTTTTCTCTATGTTTTCCTTCTAAATTAGCCTATAAATATGAATTCCTCTTAGGCTCATATTTGCACTAGTTTCCTCCGTATATGAATATTGTTGTAGGAATTTCTTAATTGCTCCTATAGAATATTCAGTCACGTTCCCTCTGTTAGCATGAATGAAAATTACTTAGTTGTCTTTCATTCCCTGACATCCGTTTCATCCTCATTCAAACCTGATATTATTCCTTGTGTAGCTGTCCTGCTCTGTAGTCCCTTCTTTGCCAAAGAAAACACATCTTCAGTCCACATCCTTGACTCCATGCCCAATGTTCTAAACCTCTTGCGCTTCGCATGCCAGCATGCCTACGCTGCCTGAATAGATCATTCATCCCGCCAAACTCAAACAAAAAACCATGTGCATAATAACTAGCCTGAAATCATTTCCTAAATAAAGCTAAATCCCGAAGAGAGAGCCCTCTCTGACTGCTGGTAGGCTAGGACCGGCAGTCCAAAGCTTGGTCTGTGGTTACCTCGGCCGTATCCCTTAAGGAGCAAGGGACAACCTGAGTGTTAACAGGATCGAGAGTGAATTCTAAGATAAGAAAAGCTGATAAAGACATTATTTGATATTTTTATATCCCAATAATTCTTTCAATGTTGCAAGGAACAAGAGCCAACTGGAATATAATTTGATTTTTAGGAGTAAATGGATAAATAAGCCCTTTCTCTAAGGCTAACAATATGCATGCTGCAGTAAAGCAATTAATGCTATATAGACTGGGATACATACCATCCAATCTCAATGTACTTTAAATGGGATGGCATATATCATTTATCACACAGCTTATACAACTTTAATTGCTTTGCTGCTAGGTGTATATTGTTTGCCTTTCTTTAAAATATGTAGCAAGCATACTTCAATTCAGTTCATCTGTTACAGAAAACCCTATTTTATTGATGAATATGATCATGGCATACACTAGACTATTACAGAGTTCAATTCTTAGGCAGTCACTGGAATTTAAAATGAAAGCACGTTGTCCGTCGAAAGGGTGAAGGGGATGCGATAAATTCATACATCCAAAAGTTCAATAGCAATCTAAAGACTACAGAGAAAATATGAAGCAACGAATGAAATGGCTATTGATACATTTTATTTCCGCAAAGAATATCTCAACAAGATGCAAACCTTGTACAGAAATGAATAGTGTTGGACATTTACAGAGATGAATAATGTCAGACATAAAGGAAGCCCCATGCACATTCTGATAATAGGTACTATGAAAAAGTAATATTATCCCATTCAAACCCCAAGTGCCAGAGTGAAAACAGAGTGGAAATGCCATGTGGCTCAAACATCAGAACTGGTGCCAAATAAGCTTTATGCAATAGATTTATCTAAACCTAAGATCATTGTGGCTCTTCTGTATTCTCTAATCCATCTTCCTCCTCTGACTCAGGAATGGTCTGCAAATTTGCTTCTCCCTTATCTAACTCAGAAACAGTTTGCAATGTTTCTTCTTCCACATCTGATTCAGAAACAATAGGCAAGAGTAAGTTTGACTGCAGCTCGAATAGAACATAAGCCAAAAAAAGGTGCAGAACTCCATTCATTCCTTCATAATCTTGATTTGCTTAACCAGGGCATCATCGGGACACTATAAGTGCAACGAAAAAAAGTTTGCCATTCACATCCCCAAAGAACAAAATAGGAACATTAGACAGGAGTCCAAGAAAAGTTAAAATAGTTGATTGTTATATCAGCAGGAATTAGAAAAATTAGCACGATTATATTATACTTGCTGAACCAAAACACAACTACTGTAGACACCGAGTTCTAAGTAGCTGAGGCTAGCTTCAAATTATATGCAACGTTGACAGATTGCCATTGTGCAGTCGGAAAGGACATACCATAAAATAGCTAGACCTTCAGTTTGCAAGGAGAAGTGCAACAGAGTTTAGGATTTGTCAAACATATTATTTACATGTGTATTAATACTAGTTTCAACTGTTATCAATGAGTTTGCATTCCTATGAAAGCTTTTCCTGTTTTCCATGAGTTTGCGTTCAATTTCCAGCTCATCTATTTCTGTCTCCAATGCTAACTTTCCTCCTGGATCTACTATTGCAATCCCGTACTCTACCAACTTCTCCCTCTTCAGATTTTTCCAATGATGAGTCAAGCATGACACTCACACATGTATATATTTATGTAAATACACAGCCAATTGAATGGCTGAAGGTGGCTGCAGGTGACTGACTTGGTTTTAGCTTAACAAAATTAGAAAAGAAAGAAAAATAAGTTTTAGTCCACAACATAAACAAAAACAAAGTTACTCTATCTTATAACAAACCAGCCATGAAGCCCTGAGGATTAGCTTAGTTGGTCAAGCCCGCATCATTACCTCTGCTATTGAGAGGTTATGAGTTCAATTCTCTCTACACTCTTGGGATCAGGCTCCATGGTTGAACCAGCAGGAAGTGATCATTTCGGGCAGATCTGCCTGGTACAATTATTACATGGATGTAGTGGTTACGAATCTCCAGGACCGTGAACCACACAGAAAAAAAGAAATAATAACAAACCAGCAATGAGAATGGACCATTAGACCTCATAAAAGAGCCAAAGAACCAAAGAAATTATGTAAAAGTTTTGAGATATCAATCTGGACCTCTCCCAAACTTCCATCTGCCAACTAACTCAAATCAAAACGCATTAGAGACACATTTTAACCTGTGTGGAACTAGCATTTGCATCTAGTAATGTATGAACCTTCCCATTTTAATCACAGGTCTTAACTTTCAGTAGATTTTGAAATAATTCCCCTAGATATATCATGAAAATGTCCGTTGCCTTCAGGTTTAGTGGCTGCAATTATATCTAAGTGGAACCATTTTCCTCAGTTGTTCCAATAGGGAAGCACTCTGCAGTTAGAATTTTGCATTTCTCTGCCATTCAGTTAAATTCATTTCTAAGTGCTATGTTTTCTACATCAAGGTATCAACTTACATCTATTAGCATCAGAGAAAATTGTCTTTGGCAGTACTCAAGTATTTCCAAAACCCAATTAATTATATGGGGTGCAAGCCCTGTTGATTTTATTCACTGGTACATAGAACAAACGTTCATCCTTGACTTGTGCATGAATTGTCATGGTTTTAAGAGGTCCCAGAACCCTTTTCTACATGCAGAACAACATCTAGATTCAGTAGATTCCAGCGCTATCTATGAAGAGAAGGATTCCTCTAAGATGAATGAATCAACCAATGTTGGTGTCATCATTGTGAGTATTTGTTATGGTTTTGAGGACTGAGATGAACTAAGTTAGGTGCTGTCATCAGCCATGACTGGCAGAAGGGTGCTATTTTATCCTGTTTTATCAGGTATGAACGTATTGGGCCATTTCCAATCTACATATATGTATGTATTGCTGCAAATAACAAAAGAATTAGTCCTACGAGTGGGTTTGCAAGAAATTTCAAACGACTAGTAAATGCTAAAGAACGGGCCTCAAAAAGACTTACCAAATTCGTCCCCTTCGGCATCCGGCGACGACAGACCGTACATTCGATTCAAATACTCTACGCTACCCTCGGTAAACACGAGTTTATCGGCCCTCAAAACATCGTATAAATTAAGATTTCTGGGCGTCAAAATCTTTAGCGTCCCGATATTCCTGCTTGAAAGCCTGACGTTCTCAGAAACCTCGGTGCTGAAAATCAACGAGTGCTCGCTGGGCTCGACACCCCATCTCTTCAAGGCCGCAATGAATTCCTTGGTCTTGGGCCTCTCGAATTTGTCGTTGAAATCTTCCACGACGACGGTGCTCACCGCAGCGCTCATCAGGGCCGTCGAAATGGCGAGGCGCTTCTCCTTCTTGTTCATCTTGATGCTCCAGTCCTTGGGCTTAGGACCGAATACGACGCCCCCACCAGGCCTCAAGGGAGTTCTCTGGGACCCGCGACGGGCTCGACCGGTGCCCTTTTGCTGATAGGGTTTACGCCCTCCGCCCCTCACTTCCGCCCGGGTAAGGGTGGACGCCGTGCCCCGCCGCCGGTTTTGGAGCTCCGTGATGACGCCCCTGTGCACTACGGCGCGGGCGGTGTCCGGGCGGGCGCATTTCAAGTCCAGAGAAGCTTCGCCGGCTCTCTCTCCGTCGAACGTGAGGACGGGCAGCGTGACGGCCTGCGCGCGGACCGAGAGCGTCCGGAAGTGAGGTTTTTGACGGTCGGGAACAAATTGGGGTCTGAAAGGAGACGCGAACTTTGACAGGGTTTGGGAGAATGAGATTGACGACGAACTTAATGATAGGGATGATAAACAGAGGGAGACGGAGTTCGCCATTGCTGAATGGCTGTTGGCTTCTGGAAGACTAAACACGTTATCCGCTTTGTATATTTTATCAATGCTTTCATTTTGAATTTTTTCTCAATGGTGCATATTCAAATCATTGTGTATCTTTTTAATTTTGTTTAACCAGTAAAATTAATTATTTTAGGTGAACGACAATTATTTTTAATTGTTACTCTTAAATGATTTATTTATTTAAAATATATATATATTAAAATTAATATAATAATAATAATAATAATAATGTATAAATAGTTGTTTATGGGATGTAGAATAGATGATGATGGGTGTATTTTTAAGTCACTTTTTGATATGAAAGTCATTATTTCGAAATTTTGTGGGCAAAAATCTAGTTATGTTAAGAGTTGGTGTGGCCCAAGCAGATGTGTTCCTGATGGGATTTCAATGGTTTAGATGCCCCTAGGTTGCAGTTTCTCAAGCCACAAGTCAAAGCTATGTAATCTCTAATGAACTCAGACCACTTATCAAACAAAAAAATTAATGTGTAAAATATATAGATTTACTTAACTTCTAAGTTATTTTTAGTGAGACTTTTTGGAAGCTTTCTCTGTGTGTTTTCCAATCTAATTTCTCTAAAATCTAGCAAGAATTTATTGAAAACACAAACTTCATGGGTAACCCCTGCACAATCTAAGTGCCATAAGGGTTTTTCCAGGTTGTTGAATCCATATATACAATCAAAAAACCAATTTACATAAGACACTTGGGGTTTTTTCAGGGTGTTGAATCCATATATATAGTGAAAAAACCAATTTACATAAGACAAATCAAGATTTCACCTCAAATTTTCCTGTTCACACGAGAAAGTCCAAAAAATCACACTAAAAACAAATCCCTTAACTTCTATAAGAATAGAAAAAAATAAAAAATGATTTACATCCAGAAATTTTTAAATAATTTTTGAATACTTAATTAAATTATAAATTTAATAAAAAATTTGAAAATATTTAAATTGATTTTATAATTGATTTAAACTAAGTTATAAATGAAAACAAGGGAGGGTGCTTGCAAGTGTCTCAACTTTTGCTACAATTTTTTGAATTAAATATTAACCATATTGTTAAATCTCACTTCAAATTCTTGAATTGAATATTAGCTATTTTGTTAAGGAGTATTGTTAAAGTACAATGAAATCTGATTGCAAATTTTTTATTTGCCTTTGTTAGTGTAATGAGTGCACAGTGCAATTCAATCAATGGAAATCAAATCAAAGTAAGAGTGTTGATAATCTACAATGAATTGATTTCATTGCAATTTTATTAAAGGAATTTGTGTCTATTTTTTTGCTTTATCGTTCACAACGGAGTTGTCTTTAAAGAGACTTTTTGGAAGCTTTTCCGGTGGGTTTTTCCGATCAAAATCCGGTAGCAATTTATTGGAATCGCAAGTTTGATAGCTAATTTCTGCACAATCAAAGCGTCCCAGAGATTTTTCAGGGCGTTGAATCCAAATATACGGTTAAAAAACCATTTTAAATAATACAAATCAAGATTTAACCTCAATTTTTTCCGCCGGATTATGTCATCGGAATCTCCAAAAAATCACACTAAAAACAACTCCGGAGGCTTTTTTTTTTTAACCGTGTCTTTTAATCGAGCGCCATTCTTTTAATTTTGTTAGGATTTCAAAGTTTTCCATTATAATGTTCATTCAGGATGTCTTGGCAGTAAAGAGTTAGACATTAGTAATTTGGAGTGGTCGGCAAAGGGAGACTTTACCAGTATTAGCAAGTCAATCGGGATAGATCGCTCAGAAGAATGTTTTCTTAAGCTCTTCATCTGTTGAGCAATCTGGAGCTCAGCTCACTATTTTTTACTCTGGAAATGTTAATGTCTATGATGTTGTTCCTGCAGAAAAGTTATCCACATAGTCACAGTTTGATTCCCGTAAACCAGTGCCTAAAATTTCTAATGATATATGGCTAAATTTTTCAAGATCTATCTTTTTTTTCAGAAGAAAAAACCATCATTGCTTATATTAAGATAATATAATGATTTGAATTACATAGGAAGATCTAGATGAAGAGAAAAAACATGGGAGCCCAAAAAAACCTGATGTTCCAAATAAAGAGACGTCTGACAGCTCCATGCCAACAGATAGACAATTTCTGTGCATGACACAGTTCCATATCAAAACTGGAGAGTTTTTAGAGAAACATGACGTCCTCAAAAAACTAAAACAAAAACATATATTCAAAACATCTGGAAGGACACATGAGAAAGGACTCAGGTCCGATTTCAGCCAGAGAGGTCATGATTGGCCAGAATACGAAACAAAAAGGATTTCAGAGGCATCCTTAAATCTTGGAAGATATATTCGTTCCTCCATTTCCACAAGAACCAGCTGACCATAACAAACAAGGTACGCCAAGATGTGATCTGTTCACTCCACCATTTGATACCATCCTGTACAGAGGAAAAAATGTGGTAAGGAAAACCAAAAGACAAAGAAAGTTCATACCAGATATGAAGAGATGAGGCACATTGGAATATCATATGTAAATTTGTCTCTGCCGCATTCTGACACATGGCGCATCGGCCCGGACCCTGTCATCCTTTCCTTTGAAGCACCTCCCATGTGAGATTCCTATTCCAGAAAACCAGCCACGTGAAGAAGATCATTTTGAGCAGGCATGGGACCTTCCATAGAGAGGGAGGAAAGATCAATTGAGCGTTATTAGATAACCCTAAGGATAATGCTGCATATATATCCTTTACGTGAATTGGTAAAGGAGAACGGGGAAGAGCCCAAGCGAGAACGTCCCTAGAGCCTGAGCGATCGCCAATCTGTTTAAAACTTGAAGAACAGAGCTCCAAAGGGGACGAATGGAGAGAGGCAGATGTAAGTCCTCTTCATCCTTCCAGACAGGAGAAGAGAGAGACCAAGATTTTATCAGCTTATCCCATGTAAAAATACCTTTTGAGTGGAGATAAGAAACCAGAGAAAGAGGGATAGAGGAAACCAAACCATTTACTATGGAATCAAAACCAATGAGGATGCTTGAACCCGAGAAAATCTTCCAGCGTAAATTTTCCATGAAGAAAGGCTGGATTTTCCTGAAGCTTTTCCAGATAGCAGACCCCCTTTTTATACCCAAAGATTTCCTTCTGTACCAATACTCCATACTTCTACCTTTTAGATATTTTCTGTTTATAAACTTGCTCCACGCGCCCTCACCAAAGATACCTCTATGGAGAGATTTGCAAAGAAGAGCTTTTCCAAAGGTCCTCATGTGTAAAAGACCCCAGCCTCCTGCCTTTCTCGACCTTGAGATAGCTTCCATCTTTACCAAATGAAACTTAGACTGATAGAATCTACCTCCCCATAAAAAGTTTGCAGCTAAAGAGCACATTTTTTTATTGACAGAAGCAGGAAGAAGATAAAGATGGGCCCAGTAGACCGCCAGTTGTGATAAAACTGCCTGAACCAAGATAAATCTGCCAGCAAGAGAGAGGAATCTTGACTCCCATCCGGAAATTTTTTTGTAGAAGCGTTCAATAAGCCATTGCCAGTCCCGTTTTTTGTTACCTTTTGCCTTCAAGTTGAAACCTAGATATTTTTATGCCATTCTTTATCGAAGCCTGATTGATGCTGATCATTGCTGCAATCCATAGAACAGTCTCCATATTTGATTCGTTATGATACAACATAGGTTTATCCTTGTTAATGACCATTCCCGAAGCTGACTGAAATTTTTCTAAGATGTTATTTAGACATAACCAGGAAACTTTACAAAGCATGGCAAAAATGAGAATATCGTCAACAAAAAGATTGTGGGATAGGAAAGTATCCTTGCAGATTTTTATCGACCTACATCTCCAATCAGATACAGCTTTGTTGATCTGTAAATTGAGAGAGTTCATAACCAATATAAAAAGCAATGGGGATAGAGGACAGCCCTGACGAAGTCCCCTCTCGGCTGGAAAGAAAGATGACGGGATTCCATTTATAATGACAGAATAATTTACATTTTCGACGCACGCCATTATCCATTCAATGCCTTTAGATCTCAGCCCAATTTTTTCCTGCAGGATTCTAAGGAAGCCCCAGTCAACACAATCATAAGCTTTTTTCAAATCTATCTTAAGAATAGCCACCTCGATATTGTTTGTCAACATAGTGAATAAGCATTCCTGAGTCATAGCAACAGCATCCCAAATATTCCGGTCTTTTAGAAACGCGTGTTGGTCCCTTGTGATGAAAGAGTTGAGAACAGGCTTCATCCTCTCCGCTATAATTTTAGAGATGATTTTAAACAGAGAATTGCATAAAGCTATTGGTCTGTAGTCATGGAAGGAATCAAATCTATGTTTTTTGGGAATAAGAGCGATAAATGTGGAAGATAAAGCACTGTGAATATTCCCAGACATACGGGAGGCTTCCACGATTCTCAGCAGGTCCATTTTGAACATGTCATAAAAATGCAAGAAAAATTCAATTGGCCATCCGTCTGGCCCAGGACTCTTGTCCTTTTTGAATGACTTTATAGCAGCAAGGAGCTCTTCTTCCGAGACCGGTTTTATAAAATTGTCATATGCTGACTCATCAAACATTTCAGGCATCAAATCCACAGCCCAAATCATATCATTAATGTTACCTTGATGCCTTTTATATTGGTTCTGAAAGAACCTTGAAGCTTCAACAGAAATATCATTCTGCGAGAAAAAGAAGCCTCCCTTACCATCTTTGATCTTCCATATGGAGTTTTTCCTTCTTCTGGCATTTGCATAATTATGAAAAAACTTCGTGTTCCGGTCCCTGTCCTTGAGCCATATCGCTCTGCTTTTGAGCCTCCAAGTGGCCTCTTCCTTTAGCAACAACATTTGCTTCTTTTTTTCCAGATCTCTAATATGTTTCTTTTGCTCAAAAGACAAACAATCTAGGGATGATGAAATGATGAAATTATCCAACTCCATTTGAATGTTATTCAGCTCCTGTTTATCCCTCTTTGATTTCTGGATTTGCTAGTCCTTTGCTAACTCTCTCAGACACTGGATCTTTTCCCGGAAAGTAGTGAAAAGGGCCATGTCATATTCTTGCAACTCCTTCCATTTTCTTGATATAGCTTCATTGAAAGATTGGTCCTCTAAGAAGATCCTGTTGAATTTAAAGGAATGGCCCTTCCTATAATCCATACCCCTCCATTCAAGAAAAATAGGCCTATGATCGGAGGTGAAATCATTCCCAATAAAAGAAAAAGGCATACCCCATTTAGCAATGATGCTGGCATTTATAATAAAACGGTCAATCCTTTTTGCAATGTAGGCTTTTCCAAACCTGCTATTATCCCAAGTGGGCATCATTCGGTCCGGCAGGACATCCACTAAATCCCTGCTTAGAAGTTCCATTCTGAGTCTATCAGCCAATTGATCTTTTTTCCTGCATGTACCCCAACACTCATCAAGACTAAGAGTCACATTTAAGTCCCCTGCTATCAGCAAAGACTCTATATCAAGAATTTCTGAATCAAACAACCTTTCCCAAAAAGGGAGCATGTTCTTATAAGGAGCATATACATTTAGAAGGTTAAGCATAAAAACTTGGCCTCTGATTGAGGCATAAATTAAGATCCCAGCACATCATTTATAAGCCTTGGCTTTTATCCAAACTGGATCCCACAAGACTGCTAAACCTCCAGACAGACCATTCGCCTCAGTGGCAACCATAAACCAAGATGGAAACATCCTTCTAAAAAATGCTAGAGATGCCTTGCTAGAGTGCATGGTTTCCTGTATAAAAATAATTTTGGGGTGAGCCGCAATGAAGATTTTCTTAAGCGCTAAAAATTTTGGGGGAGCGCCCAACCCCCTGATATTCATAGATATCAGAAAAGTCATTTTGAAGACTCTCCAGCCATGCATGCTCTAAGAGGCTGAGAATCGGTGGAGTCCAAGAATCCCTCATATCCTACGAATACACCATTCATTCACAGAGTGAGTTTCCGGGAGAACCATAAACCAATATCAGGGAGTAAGTGATTTCTAGAGGCATCGTGTTAATCAATACTCCACATAGAATCAACAACAAGACAAATCTGATTACCACAGAAAAACAAAAGCAACGTACATAGATTCACATTAATGCCTTCGATATTTTCCAAAGGATGAAACAACTCCTGAAACAAACAAGAGGTTTTGATAAACTAGTGATATAACTGTAGCGATCTCTTCCGTCGTAAGTAGTCCAATACATAAAGTTATCGTCCATTTGGGCTATCTAAATGGAAGGGATGTGTTGCGAAGTGGTGTAAAACCTTGATCAATTTTTGAAACTACTAGGGTTGTTGATAGCTATGTTGGGTCTACTATTGGGTCTTCTAAAGCGGTTATTGTTGGATCAAGGGTTGGATCAGAATCAACTGCTTACATTACTCAGTCAATTGTTTCCTCAACAGATTAATCAATTGGGATATAAAGACCGGGCACAAGCAATCCCTAGGAAAATGAGGCAGCATTTCTTTGATGAAATGAAAGTAACACACCAATTTTCCTTCTGTCGAAGGAATGCAACAGCACAAGCTATGAAGTCTTAAAACTTGCATTGTAACACTGAAAGAAGATACCCATAAAAAGTACCGCGACCCTCGAAGCACGTTTAAGTAATCACAACTAGTAAACAACTCGTGAGAAATAAAATTAAAAAAATAGCGATGTTATAATAGCATAAAAGAAATAGGTTCCAAGGGTTAGCTTAGTTGGTCAAGTTCTCATTGCTAAGTACCTTGCCACTTGGGAGGTCATGGGGTCAAATCTCCTTGACGCCCTTGGGGTTAGGCCTTATATTTTTTGTCGACGGGTAGATCCCTTTGAGTTAATCTGCCTAGATTTTTCTCGTGGATGTAGCGACCACTCAATGTCCATGAACCACCCTTAAAAAAAGCATAAATGAAATGGCACATATTTACTCAATGTCCATGAACCACCCTTAAAAAAAAGCATAAATGAAATGGCACATATTTAATTTATATTATTAAATAGTAATGTATACGACATAATCTATTTATATGTGTTTACATGCCTTCAACAAATGTCATATATGCCCTAGACACGTAGTCAATATGCATTCAAATGCCTATGCAGGGGGCAACAATGCTTTAGCACCTATAGTTAACATTTGATCTGGTGCATTCCTTACCAACAATTTGACCATCACCCAACAAGGAGGCGAGAGCCCAATTGAATTAATGCATTTACACTTGCATCAAGTTGATCTGCCTAGATTTTTCTCGTGGATGTAGCAGCCACTCAGTGTCCATGAACCACCCTTAAAAAAAAACATAAATGGAATGGCACATATTTAATTTATATTATTAAATAGTAATGTATATGACATAATCTATTTATATGTGTTTACATGCCTTCAACAAATGTCATATATGCCCTAGACACGTAGTCAATATGCATTCAAATGCCTATGCAGGGGGCAACAATGCTTTAGCACCTACAGTTAACATTTGATCTGGTGCATTCCTTACCAACAATTTGACCATCACCCAACAGGGAGGCGAGAGCCTAGTTGAATTAATGCATTTACACTTGCATCCACGAGGATCTCGATACTGCTTTCCCAAGGGAAATATAGCTTTATCATCCGCTAAGGGGGCAACCCCAAAGGTAGAAGAAGATCGAGTCTAGGGAGCTGGAAAAAGTAACAGCGACGAGTTCATCTCATGATGGTCATTTATGGTAATGTTGATTGATGTGTATTCTAGGCAAATCAAAATTAGAGATGCTTGTATTTTCTCTGAAGATATGACGAGAAAGGGTTGTCATCTAGGATTTTATACTTAATGTGCTCTTATAAATAGATTTCCAAATGAAAACAAGATTGAGGAAGCATGCAATTACCTATGCATCATGTTGGAAGATGACATGTTTCCAAGTAATTACGCCGTGAGGCATTTCCCTCTGAGACGAACTCCCCTACTGTCTACCTGTCCTCACTGTACACCATTCAATCTTTCGTTAGACGATTGAATTATAATCATTCGTTGATTTACATGTGACAGTTGTGACTAGCTAGAAACTTGCGTAGACAAGACGCTGGCGGTTGTAACTGGCGGTTCTCGTTTCTTGATAAAATGTGATGGAGCACTAAATTATGAAACTGATTTAAGCTGGATCAGTTGCAAGATTATCAGCAGCTGAAACCCTCAAACTTAGCACTCTTGCTCGAAAAATTGAAATGTGGGGGATGGACGGACTGCCACGAGGGTGTTCTTTTGGCATTACGATCTTCTTTCTTGATTTTCTTGGTATTGGACATCAACATCTCTGGTATTTTCAGAGATGGTCGCCTTCACCGTACTAGTTACTTTATTGATGTTCTTTGTTGCCTTCTTGGTAATGAATCTCTTTGCACCTTATGCCAATGCATAGGCTCCCGCCCCTGATCCCATGTCCGACAGTAAGATCCTACCTTTCCATTTTATTTAAACAATGTGGGTCTTTATGGGATCTATGAATACTTGATCGGACAACGATAAGGGAAAACAACCCTCAAAAAATTCGTGGGAAAATCTTGCAGCATCGGCAGAGCAAAACAATATCACAGGTACTATTCGATTCTACTCAATAGCATTTTAAAGAAAATTTGTTTCCCAAATTTAGTAGCCAAAGGATAACTCCACACCTATTAAATTTTGGAATCCGTAGTCACCTGTAAGTTTGATATTTGATGTGTATATGTATAAAATTTGATTTCGTTATAGTTAAATTTGAGTATCTAAACTCATTGTTCAATTATTGACTCACCCCTTATCACACTCTAATAGAGGGAGAGCTTCTTGGTTTTGGATTTGATTTATCATAATCATAATAAATTAAATCTTCTTGCCCTCTTCTATTTTTAAATTACATCAAATATAAAATTTTCCCCTCAAATCAGTCGCAGAATTTATGTTGAGCATGATTCCCTTTCTCCCTTCTCACAAATTTCTGTGCGGGGAAAGTAAATGTTTACCATGTATCTACAGATAAGGTGGCGTAGCGTTCTTGCACAAGAAGGATTTTATGCTTATCTTGTGGATTTTACTATACTTGATTGGAGTGCTTGCAATATCAAATTTGCTGAGATTTTGTTTTGTAATTTGTAAAGAAAGATTTGGATTGAAATATTTTGTATTATGGTGGTGCAAACAAAGGCCATAATGGCGATGGCTAGCAAAATAAATAAGAAAAACACATTTCAATTCCAAACACAAACATACCTATATATAACTTTCAAACTATGTTCTAAAATGAGGTTTTTGACTCAATTAAATATTTTTTTACTCAACATCAGATATATTTAAATATGTCGCCATGCTATACTTCAAAATGCAATTATGCAATTAATTTGCCCTTCTTATCTGAATACAGTTATGCAGTTAATCTCATCTTTACTCAACCGATTTGAGCATCACTAAGTATTTCGTGTTGTATAGGCAACCAGTTTCTTTAGTATCATTTATATTGAAATGTAGAGGGTTTTAATATTTTAAAAATTTTAAACGTAATAGAATATTAAATTTTAAAAATATTTAAAAATTTTATTTAAATATAATAACATCTTGAATTTTTAAGATATTTTCGAATTTTATTTAAAATAATAGAGTAACGTTTACTTGTTCTTCGAATAATCCCTTCGATGTCAGATGTGCTTATTGCGATCCTTAATAATCCCTTAAAATGCCAAACGTCAGGGCACATGGTTGTGTCAGTAGGATAATACATAAACAAACCAATATTCAACTCTCTTGGATTTTGGATTTAAATATTTTTAGATGTAATAGAAATTAAATTGGAAGAATATTTTAAAATTTAATTAAAAAATTAAAAATAATGGTTGAAATATATTTCAATGGTATTATGAAATTGATGTATTTTATTTTATATCACAATTTATCTTTTATAGTATTTTTACTTAAGTTAGAATTTAAATTGAAATAGGTAATTTTGTAAAATCTATTTTCAATTTTCTTCCCTTTAGATTATGGTTAAATGAATAGAGACTAAATTGAAGAAATTTTAAAATTAATTAAAAAAATTAAAATCTTTCAATTTTATTGCATTTAGATTTAAGTATAGTTAATTTGTAATAGAAATGAGTTCGACAATATTTTAAATTTTAATTTAAAAAATAAAAAATATTTGTTGATATATTTTATTGTATTATTAGTGGATACTTTCATTCATATAACATTTTTTTTTTTATACTAGTTTTACTTAATTAAGTTAGAATTTGAATTGAAATAGGTAATTTTATAAAATCCATCTTAACGATAAATGTGGTTTAAGAGACTAAGTGTATGTATGTATAAATATTAAATTTTATTTTTGAATGCATAAATAGATTCAACAACTTGAAAACTTCATTGAACATTTAGATTGTAGAAAATGCATTTTAGCAATTATTTGTTGTATTTTAGGTAAAATTAATCAAAACTATCCATGCAAAAGGATGAAAATCAAAAATAGTAAAATTGCTTTAGACTTTCCACCCACAACATTTTATTAAACCATATAAATATACATATATGAAATTAAAAATATTTTACTTAATATATTAAAATATTTTAGTTATGGATGTTGTCTACTTTTATAGTTTTTTTGTTATTAACATATTCTAAATAAATCTTAATTTTAAATCTTAATTTTACTTAATGTTACATATTAAAAAAAAATATTTATTACTTATATTGAATTTTTTTATTATTAAATTTATTCATATTTTGAAATGAGACATATTAATTTTATATTAGGTGTGGAATGGAATATATATCTCCTGTTATTACTCTTATTACAAATAATTCTTTTTCTTTTATTTTCAATTAAACTTTTGTTTCTATATATTCATATATCAAGTTGATATTGAAATAAATTAATTAATATTCAAGTAATTTATATAAGTTCACATTGAAATATTTTTAGAAAGTATAAGAATTAAGTATCTTTTTCTTCACATTATAAAATGAAATTATTGCCTTTTTTTTTAATCACTCTATCTTTATCTAAAACTTAGAGAAAACTAAGATCTCCAAAAAGCATTTGCTATTATTATTATGAAAAGTGGAAGTGTTCATACTCATTAAACTAAGTCACTTCATATAGATATGAAAAAAATATTTCTCATGGCCTTGTAATATCAATAATAATGAATCGGAAGTAAAATATTTTTACCACATATAGTTCATATTGTCTTATAACAATTTTAATAGTTAAAAATATGTATAAGGTTATAATAAACTTAATAATTAAAAGTATTTAAACATGTAAAACTAGGTTGAGCACAGACAGAATCACACAACTCCTCCCATCTCCTTGCACATCTCTTCATACTGGGTTCTAGAATGGGCTCTCATTGCACTCATCCCCCCCTAACTAGATTGTGTTTTAGTATTATGAATTGGATGTCTTTCACTTTGATTGAGAAAACATTATGTTAAGAAAATTGACCTCACATTAAAATAATAATAATAATAATAGAATCACTCAACTTTTGGACCAATTCAAACTTATGAGAAGTTCACTAAGCAACAACTTGAAAAAAAATATGTGTCTCTTATATCTCACTATTTCAATATAAAAATCACATCCTGTCATATCCCCAAAATATTGTAAATATTTTTTTTACCATAGTTAAAAAGAAACAAATTGAAGGATGGTGAATATTATCTGTTGCATAAATTAATATTTTTATATTAGTGAATGAAAATGAGTAATGATGGTGAATATTATCTGTTGCATAAATTAATATATTTATATTAGTGAATGAAAATGAGTAATGATTTTCCTAGTAATAGGGATATCATGTAACTTCTGAGGAGAGAAGTTAATATAAATAAATAAAAAAATAGTTGCAAACCCCTAACAGTTGCCCCCTAACTGTGGGATGGCTTCAAAGAAAAGGGAGGAAGGGGGGAAAAACTGTTCTATAGAGGACAGGCAGTCTGGAAAAGGAAAAAGGGGCTTACTATGTCTGGTGATGATCAGATGGTAAGGGAGCATAGCACGTGCAACTTGTAAAAGACTGTTATTCTTTGAGCAAGATAGGGGGTAGATTGGTCCCGAAAGACAATCTCATGGTCGGGTGGTTGACTAGTTGCAGAAAACAGAGGTGACCTCTTTCTTTGGAAGCACTTACAGGAAGCAACGTAGGTATGAGGCACTAACGTGAAACTAGAAATGTTTATTTCTGTGAGTTACAGTTCTTCCTAGGATTATTAAAAAAAAATAGTGAGAACAGAAATTTCTATATAATTAGGATCTTGATTCTAGAAGGGTAATAGTAGAGGCACGCTGTCAAGAAGAGGGTTGAACTCAGTCAGATTTTGCATTTAATCGTCTCTATTCAGGCAATTTTCTTCAGGTTGGGAAACTGGGACGTTTAGTTAACACTTGCGTTATCAATAATTGTTAGGGTGTTAGCAGAGTGATTCTGTCATGAAGTGACATACAAAAATTATATTAGCCAACTTTGTGCATTAAGAGAATGAAACAAAATAAGACCTTAGGGAGACATTTCAAAATTAGGATGTCTAATTCCAATGAACAATAATAAACAATACTATGGGAACACCGTGCAAATTATAGTCAGACCTGAGAATATGAAAGAGAACATAACTTATTCTTACACAGGACTAAATTCCATTACTAATATTAGATGGCATGCAACACGCTAGGGCTAAGCATTTCTTTTAACAAAAAAAAACAAAGGAGAGGATGTCATCGGTTGCCTCGTCTGTGAGCTACGAGCAACCCTAAGATAACAACAACTGAAAATGGAGTTTATTGCAAGATCATAAGGTATTGCAAGGATTTTTCTCCTATTGTATTAAAGATAGGGTTAGAAACACTATGGATGTGGTAGGATGTCCGCCCCATGAGCAGCATTTGAACTGTGAGTGAACCCAAGAAACCTGGGGTTTGAAGCATGGTTGCGTACCTCGATTGGGTAGAGCTTGAAACCCTTGAGAACTATAACTCTCCCATATTAAAACAAAAGATAAGAATCAAGTAGAATATAAGAGTTGTGGGGGAAAAACTTAACACTGTGATTCTGAGGAGAGGGTCTCGGACATACTCAACCTGAATTATGCGTGCAAGTGGTAACATGTCCAACCCAAGATCCAAATACACAAATCATCAAAAAATTGTACATTTATTTAAATGGTACAAAATTCATGATATAATCAAACACTGGTTGAGACCAAGTCTCTAGAACAGAAAACTATATTCAAATTTCCAGTACAGGGAAGTCCGCGATGCGACAATATATAAACATGAATAAAACAAAAGATACTACTGTGTCTATAAAACCATTAGACCTTCACGGTAAATCCATCACAGCAGTAAAGAGGAAAAGTGTTGTGAGCATAATTCGCACAGTTGTGCAATAAGATAATACAACCACAATGGCCGAGCAGTGAAACTTAATCTCAAGTGGGATGCCAAATTCTGTTGCCATTAATAAATAAAGTTATACATGTCATTCAATGGGAACCTAGAGCTCATGAGGGGACGCATCACCCTCCACTCCATTATCTAACAAAATTTAAAAATTTGGAGGGGCCACCCTCCTTTGGACACGGGAAAAACCTCTGAAAACAATCAGTTGAGGGCCTCGGCCAGAAGGCTTTTCATACCTGTAACCCTTGGCCACTATGAAGGATAGTTTCCTTTAGATCGGACTAGGCCACCGCATGAGGGATAGGTGCCCATCCTGCATGAAAACAAACCATGAAGATCATAGTTAGACAATTGTGGGTATGAATGCAAATTGCGGTAGAAATTTAGAAGAAAACAACTTCGATTTGACAAAGGACTTACCCATTAAGGGTTGAGTCACCTAAACATAAGAACAGCTCATTCCGACGCTGCAGGAAGCCCTCAAATACCAAACTAACCTGGAGTTCACATGAGCCATGAACGAGTCAAGGATACTTGCAGTGAATTGGAATTAGCGCTCAGTTAAAAGGAAACAGAATGAACAAGAAAACTCTGCAACATGTAATTACCTATAGAAAAGGAGTGCCAAAACTTCCAGCAATTGAGTAAAGGTCTGATGGGTCGTCTCTCTGGAGTTGCAATGCATGGACCTAACCAGAGTAGGCTCCGCAAGGAGCTGCCTAGCCAAATGAGCACTGTTGCCAAAGCATCTGATAGAATAGGTTGAAAACCCATGAACAGTTGCCACCGTTGGATGGCGAAGGGCGATCTTCACCGTAGATGAGGTGGGAATTACCAAGTGAGCAGAGAGATTGGATAGCCTACTCGACCTCGTACAGAACGGAGCGGGTAGTATTAATTACACTCGTAACACATAAGTAAAGCCATGTGATGGCAAAAAAAAACAAAAGGGAAAGTTACCATCTGTCCATTTGCCGCATGGAAGAAACATCTGAGACACCAAATCTATGAATTAAATGAATTTTATAGCTAGTACATTGGGTACATAAAAATCCAATGTTGCATGCCAAGGTGTACAATATGTGAAATTATGTGGTTTCCAATATTTGTATGTAATTATAACTATATCGTCTAAACCCGGTAACTTGAGCACCATAAATAAATAAATAAATACTCAAATTTTCTCGGGTTTGGAACCATGACAAGTGGTATCAGAGCCTAGTTACAAAAATTGTGGCCTCTGGGAATTGAAACTGCCAAACAGATAGAGTACATACAATTTATTTCGTCTCTATTGAGTATTTAAAGAAAAACAAATATTCTGTTGACCCTTCCTTTGTTACTTGTCTTATGTTAAGCACAGGAAAACAGAAGACTGACAATATGAGGAGAGCAGACAGCGCGTCATGCAGGTTTGTGGTGGGTCAAGGACCTGTGACTGGTCATGAAAATAACCCTGAATTATGGGTATAGCTTGGAGAGTAGGCTTGCAATACAAACCTAGCAATTTTGGAGACAATAGAATAGTTGGAAAATGAAATGGCCCGATTATGGGAGGATAACACAAGGTTAACTATGGAACAGGAGAGGATTATAAAAAGCCTATCTGACAAACAAAATTAGAAGCCATCGAATCCTAGTGCTGAGTAACAAAGAATGTCAGAAGAGCAGAATCACCACACAGAACCTGAAGAGTCAGAAGGAAGGGAGGAGGAATGCTCTGATAATGCTTCCTAACAGCAAATATCCAAAAGGCAATGGATAGAGTTGCACAGGGAATTCCTGTAAAATCAAACCGCCACACTTTAAAGAAGAACGGGAGGAAGCAGCTGAGGCCTGGTTGATTAATATGAACAAATACTTCGAGCTATATGAATACAATCACAACCTCAAGGTGCAATTGGCCATTTTCCAATTACAGGGAAAGGCCACCCTATGGTGGGAATAAGTTAAGATAGTAAGAGGAGTAAGTGAACAGAATATCACTTGGGAAAAATTTCAAAGATACTTTAAGGAAAGGTACTTGACCGAGCGCTTCTATGACGAGAAGGAAAGGGAATTTCATGACCTGCGGTTGGGACAACATACTATGGATGAATTTGTCACTCGTTTTACTTCCTTGCTCCATTATGTGCCTTATATTCTAGAGGAAAAGGCTAAAGTATAGAGGTTTGTTAGTAGTTTACCCTTGAGTATGAGGGAAAGAATTGAATTTGACAACCCAAAGATGATGGACGAGGCCATACGTAAAGCCCGAATTTTCTACCAGCAAAGTAAGCAGAAGGGAGAAATCCTAGGTAAGAAATGGGCCAATAAGAAAGGCAGCAAGCTGGCTGGAAATACTAAAGGTAATCAAGGTGTTGGAAATAAAGGATTTGCCAAGGGGCAAAATAGTAGAAACTTACAAAAGAATCCGATCCAATTAAAGCCCCCCATTGAGTCTAGAACCAATGAACAACCTGGGAAAATAGACAACAAAGGAACAACAAGGCCTCCAGTGCAATGTTGGGGTTGTGGTGGACCTCATTACGTGAAAAATTGTCCCCAGCAAAAAGGAACCTAACAGGTTTCCCAGGTCTACGAGGCATCTACAGTTGGCAATGTAGGATGGAGTCTGCCAAAGATTAATGCCTCTTTGGAAGATCCTCAGGCGGAGTACCAGCCGACCATGGTGGAATTCGAAGGTAAACTCTTAGACCTTGCTATAACGGTTTTAATTGATCCTGGACCTACGTTAAGTTATATTAGTCCTAGGGTCGTGGAGCATAGTAAATTGCAACCTGTTAAATTTAAGGACCCTTAGCTAGTATAGTTGGCAACAGGGGCTAAGAGACGGGTACTTTCTAAGGTCAAAAACTGCCCTTTAAAGATAGCAGGATAGCCAGTGATGGCAGATTTTAATGTGCTTCCCCTTGGTTCGTACATTTGCTGATTGGAATGGACTGGTTAGAAAGACATTGGTCCATAATTAATTATAAAACTAAGACTATTTGTTATAAAAACGAGCTTGGAATAAAACAAGAGATGCAGGGAATTAAGCGGCCAGTGCAGATTCGGCCCATAACTGCCTCGCAGTTAGCAAAATGCATTAGGAAGGGATGTCATATTTATGCCATCCAAGTGGGTTATGCCAACTCGAAAGATAAAACAACCACATTGGAGAACATTCCTATGATACAAGAATTTTCTGATGTGTTTCCAGAAGAGATTCCTGAACTGCAACCCAAAAGAGACATAGATTTTACCATCGAATTGGTGCTAGGGGCAGCCCTAGTATCCTGAGCACCCTACAGAATGAGCGTACCAGAATTGATGGAGCTAAAAATGCAATTACAGGAGTTGTTGGACAAAAACTAAATTTTCCCCAGTGTGTCTTCCTGGGGAGCCCCAGTATTGTTCGTTAAGAAAAAGGATGGGACCCTTCGCATGTGTGTGGACTACCAACAATTGAACAAATTGACAGTAAAAAATAAGTACCCTCTACGTCGTATTGATAAACTGTTCGACCAGGTGAAAGGAGCAACATTTTTCTCAAAGATTGATTTGCGAGCAAGGTATCAACAAATTAGGATTAAAGAGGAAGACATAGCTAAGACAGCTTTTAGAACACGGTATGGCCATTATGAGTTTGTGGTGTTACCCTTTGGGTTGACCAACACCCCTGCAACCTTTATGTGTCTGATGAACAGTGTATTTCATCAATATTTGGATAAATTTGTGCTAATATTTATTGACAATATATTGATTTACTCTCGAACTATAGAGGAGCATCAAGAGCACCTCAGATTAGTATTGCAAAGCCTTCAAGAACACCAATTATATGCTAAGTTTAGTAAATGTGAATTCTTTAAAGAACAAATACAATATTTGGGGCATATAATCACTAAAGAAGGGATAGCAGTGGATCCCGAAAAGTTAAGGACCATAATGGAATGGCCAGTACCCAAAGATGTGGCAGACATCCGATCTTTCATGGGGCTAGCAAGCTATTACAGACGGTTTGTAGAAGGATTTTTTAGAGTAGCTTATCCAATTACATCGTTACAGAAAAAGTGAAGAACCTTCAGGTGGACCCCTGAATGTCAAAAAACTTTCGAACAACTCAAATACCTGCTCACCATGACAACCATCCTAAGCATAGCTGATACTAGTAAATATTATGTGGTGTGCACGGACAGAAGTAAGGAAGGGGTAGGAGGTGTGTTAATGCAGGAAGGAAAAGTGATAGCATACAAATCAAGAAAGTTAAAAAAACATGACCATAAATATTATGCTTATGATCTAGAGCTAGCAGCCATCATTCACGCCCTAAAAATGTGGCAACATTACCTTATGGGAAGAAAATTTCTATTATTGATGGATCACCACAATCTGACCAATTATTTTAGCCAGCCCGCCTTAAATGCAAGGCAAGCACAGTGGGTGGATTTCCTAAGTGGTTTTGATTTTGAGATCAATCATTTAAAAGGGAAAGAGAATCGGGTGGTGGATGCTTTGAGTCTGAAATTGCAATGCCTATGCGAGATTTCATGCAGTGAAGGGAAAATCCCCTTCGGGGAAATGATTAAAAGGGCAGCCGAACAAGATACTATTTATCAGCAAATAAAACAACAAATTCAACAACCAACCAGCAAAGAAAAATAGCCAAATTATGTTTTGGATGCTACCGGAATGTTGTATTACAAGAAAAGGCTATATGTGCCCAATCAGAATAGCATTAAAAATCTGATATTGGATAAGTATCATAAGAGTCATTACGCTGGACACCCAGGATATCAAAAAATGATCACTGCACTTCGAAAAGAATATTATTTTCTGGGTATGAAGAAAGATGTGGCTGGTTATTTGGCATGATGTCTGGAATGCCAACAAATTAAAGCAAAACACCAACATCCTGCAGGGTTATTACAACCATTACCCATCACAGAATGGAAGTGGGAAACCATCTCTATGGATTTTATAATGGGTTTTCCTAAGTCAAAGAAAAATAATGACTCCATCATGATGGTGGTGGACAAGCTGAGTAAGTCAACACATTTTATACCGGTGAAATATACTTACAGAGCTATGTAGATCGCCCATGTTTTCATGCAAAATATATTTAAGCTACATGGGTTAACAAAGCCAATAATCTCAGACCGTGATTTAAAATTTACATCGGTATTTTGGAAAACATTGTTTGAAGAATTGGGAACTCAGCTGAATTTCAACACAGCTTATCACCCTAAAACTAATGGGCAAACCAAACGGGTGAACCAGGTGGTGGAAGACATGTTAAGAGCATATGTAATGCAACAACCAACCAAGTGGGAGGACTACCTACACTTGGTTGAGTTCGCATACAATAATGGCTACCACACATCATTGCAAATGAGGCCTTTTGAAGTATTGTACGGGCGGAAGTGCCGCACACCCTCGAGCTGGGGTGGACCGGAAGACAGATTGATGTTAGGTCCTGAAATGCTTAAGGAGATGGAGGAACTGGTTAAAAAGGTACGTTCTAATCTAAAGGCAGCTCAGGATAGAAAAAAGAACTTCGCTGACTGGAAAAGGAGGTTTAAGGAGTATCAAGTAGGTGATCATGTGTATGTGATAATTCAAGCAAAAAAGAGCACATTACAATGGAGTGGGTGCGCTAAGTTGGCACCTCGATATTGTGGACCATTCTAGGTCTTAGCAAGAATTGGGCTGGTAGCTTACTAGCTCACTTTGCCAAGTCACATACGAGTCCACAATGTCTTTCATGTCTTCGTGCTAAAAAAATATGTTTATGACCCTAAACATGTGATCATATGGCAGGATATACAGGTGAGAATTATCTTCGATAGATCAGTCTAAATATTTTCTTTTAAAAGAAACTGACTTAGGATGTTGCATGTTGCAGGTCAAACCAGAAGGAGAAATCTTGGTCGAACCGCTGAGCATCCTCGACCAGAGAGAACTGATGCTACGAAATCAAGCTATTACCCAAGTTAAAGTGTAGTGGCATCACTTTGGGCCTGATGAGGCCACTTGGGAAGATAAAAAAACTCATGAAACAGGCTTACCCAAGGCTGTTTATAATCGAAGGACATCGAGACGATGTCTAATTTCAAGAGGGGGAGATGTCATATCCCTAGAATATTGTAAATATTTTATTTACCAAAGTTAAAATGAAACAAATTGAAGGATGGTGAATATTATCTCTTGCATAAATTAATAATTTTATATTAGTGAATGAAAATTAGTAATGATTTTCCTAGTAAGAGGGATATCATGTAACTTCTGAGGAGAGAAGTTAATATAAAAAAAAAAAACAGTTGCAAAACCCTAACTGCCCCCCCCCCAACCGTGGGATGGCTTCCAGGAAAAGGGAGGAAGGGGGAAAAAATTGCGCTACATAGGACAAGCTGTAAGAAAAGGAAAAAGGGGCTTACTATGTCTAGTGATGATCAGATGGTAAGGGTGCAAAGCATGTGCAACTTGTAAAATACTGTGAGTCTTTGAGAAAGCTAGGGGGGAGACTAGTCTCAAAAGACAATCTCATGGTCGGGTGGTTGACTAGTTGCAGAAAATAGAGGTGACGTCTTTCCTTGGAATCACCTACAGGAAGCAACACAGGTATGAGGCACTAACTTGAAACTAGAAATTTTATTTCTGTGAGTTAGAGTTCTTCCTAGGATTATTAAAAAAAAATAGTGAGAACATATATTTCTATATAATTAGGATCTTGATTCTTGAAGGGTAATAGTAGAGGAAAGTTTTCAAGAAGAGGGTTGAACTCAGTTAGAGTTTACATTTAACTGTCTCTATTCAAGCAATTTTCTTTAGGTTGGGAAACTGGGATGTTTAGTTAACACTGTCGTTATCAATAATTGTTAAGGTGTTGGCAGAGTGATTCTTTCGTGAAGTGAACATACAAAAATTATATTAGCCAGCTTCATGCATTAAGAGAATGAAAGACAATAAGACCTTAGGGATACATTTCAAAATTAGGTTGTCTGATTCTAATGAACAATAATAAACAATACTGTGGGAACACCGTGCAAATTATAGTCAGACCTGAGAATACGAAATTGAACAAAACTTATTCTTACGCAGGACTAAATTCCAGTACTAATATTAGATGGCATACAACATGCTAGGGCTGAGCATTTCTTTTCACAAAAAAAAATAAAGTAGAGGATGCCATCGGTTGCCTCGTATGCGAGCTGCGAGTAACCCTAAGATAACAACAACCAAAAATGGAGTTTATTGCAATATCATAAGGTATTGCCAGGATGTTTCTCCTATTTATTAAAGATAGGGTTAGAAACACTATGGGTGCGGCAAGATGTCCACCCCATGAGCAGAGTTTGAACTGTGAATGAACCTAAGAAACCTGGGGTTTGAAGCATGGTTGTGTACCTCGGTCGGGTAGAGCTTGAAACCCTTGAGAACTATAACTCTCCCATATTAACAAAAGATAAGAATCAAGTAGAATATAAGAGTTGTTGGGGGAAAAACTTAAGACTACGATTCCGAGGAGAGGGTCTTGGACCTACTCAACCTAAATTATGCACGCAAGTGGTAACATTTCCAACCCAAGAGCCAAATACACATATCATTAAAAAACTGCACATTTATTTAAATGCTAAACAAAATGCACGATATAATCAAACGCTGGTCGAGACCAAGTCTCTAGAACAGAAAATTGCATTCAAATTTCCAGTACAGGCAAGTCTGCGACGCGACAGTCTCTAAACATGAATAAAACAAAAGAGACTATTGTGTATAAAACCATTAGACCTTCTTGGTAAATACATCACAACAGTAAAGAGGAAAAGAGCCACGAGCATAATACGCACAGTTGTGCAATAAGATAATACAACCACAATGGTCGAGCAGTGAAACTTAATCTCAAGTGGGACGCCAAATTCTATTGCCATTAATAAATAAAGTTATATATGCCATTCAATGGGAACCTGGAGCTCATGAGGGGACATGTCATCCTCCACTCCATTATCTAATAGAATTTAAAAACCTGGAGGGTCTACCCTCCGTTGGACACAGGAAAAACCTTCGAAAACAATGAGTTGAGGGCCTCAGCTAGAAGGCTTTTCATACCTAGAATCCTTGGCCACGCTGAAGGAGGGTTTCCTTTAGATAGGACTAGGCCACCACATGAGGGATAGGTGCCCAGCCTGCATGAAAACAAACCACAAAGATCATAGTTAGACAACTATGGGTATTAATGCAAATAGCGGTAGAAATTTAGAAGAAAACAACTTCGATTTGACAAAGGACTTACCCATTAAGGGTTGAGTCACCCAAACATAAGAATAGCTCATTCTGGCACCACAGGAAGCCCTCAAATACCAAACCAACCTATAGTTCGCATGAGCCATGAACGAGTCAAGGATACCTGCAGTGAATTGGAATTAGCTCTCACTTAAAAGGAAATAGAATGAAAAAAAAAACACTGCAACATCTGATTACCTGTAGAAAAGGGGTGCTAAAACTGCCAGCAATTGAGTAAGGGTCTGATGGGTTGGCTCTCTGGAGCTGCAATGCATGGACCGAACCATAGCAGGCTCCGTAAGGCGCTGCCCATCCAAATGAGCACTGTCACCAAAGCATCTAATAGAATAGATCGAAAACCCATGAACGGTTGCCACTGTCAGATGGCGAAGGGCGATCTTCACCGTAGATGAGGCGGGAATTACCAAGTGAGCAGAGATACTGGATAGCCTACCCGTCATCGTACAGAACGGAGCAGGCAGTATTAATTACACCCATAACAGATAAGTAAAGCCATGTGATGGAAAAAAAAAACAAAATGGAAAGTTACCATTTGTCTATTTGCCATGTAGACGAAACATGCGAGTCACCAAATCTATGAATTAAATGAATTTTATAACCAGTATGTTGGGTACATAAAAATCCAATGCTGCATGCCAAGGTGTGTAATATTTGAAATTATGTGGTTTCCAATAGTTGTATGTAATTATAACTTTATCGTGTAAACCCTAGTAACTTGAGCACCATATAAAAAAATAAAAAATAAAATAAAATAAAAAAATAATAATAATAATACTCAAATTTACTCGTAGTTTCGAGCCTATAAACACATCCATATCAATTAAAACTTTGGTAAATGATGACAGGAGCTAATCCACCATAGAAAAGTTCTGCATAATACATTTCATGTTCCCAAGATTAAAAAAACATGCAAATTATATAAATTTTAACTACTTTTTCGTATTCTTATTCTTATTATTATTATTATTATAAATGAGTTAAAAATATATAAAATTTTCTCAAAAACATTCAACAATATTCTTAACCATGAACTTTTAATCGTTCTTTACTAAAGAAATTCTTAACTTGCAAATCATATTTCTTAGGATACCCTGGCTTATGTATACAACATGGCCAATGTGACAAAAAAAAAAATATCCATACCTCACAATTTAGAAGGAAAGATTCACATTTTAATTCATTATTTAATCTCTCATCATCGAAAATATATAATTAGTGCAACCATTTAAATTAAACAAGTGTTGCACAAAAATTGGGTTCTTTTCGCTCAAGTTTGAAATGATGCTCTTGAAAAAAATGCATAAAAAATTATAATCTACATTTTTGAGTGCTAAATTACTAGTGGATAATATGCAAACAAAATCCTATAGTCTTGGTTTAGTAGGAACTAATAAATAGAAATTCTAAGTGGATATTATATTGCTTTCTCTGAAATTAGGACTTACATAAATTTACATAAGTTACCCTTACTTCAAAAATATATACCATCATACGAAGTAAAGGGGAAGATATATTTTATATCCCTTTTATTATTAAGAGCCTAGATGCATCTACCTTTGGATCTACAATGCAATATGTAAACCTTCTATTTGGAATACCTAATTTGAGAAAATGTTTCTTTCTCTTGGGATAGGATTCCCCTCATTCATGTAGATCTGAAGTTAGGTGGATCTAAGTATATTATTGAAATTAATGTAAATATTAGTAACAATTTATTTATTTCACACTTATGTATTTGAATATGCCATAATGTTATGTTTCAAAATTCCAGTATGTAGTTAATTCACCTTGATTATTTGAACCCATTTGTTTTGTAGTAGTCTTTCATTGGTAGACTCAATTTTATTATCTATTTGTGCCTCTAAACCAATTTTGTATCCTCAAGATTGTATGACAACATTGAGCCTTATTATTCGCTCAAGCTTAATCACATCGTCGATTTCTTCTCAAACACCATTATCACCATCCATAGTATTGATCATGTCATGTAAATATTTGAGAGCACTACCATGCATCAACCTTCTATTACTAGATAACTTGGCATCTGGCAAAGCCAATTCACTATTCCAATACTCATCTCATCCTCCAATTTAATCATAGTCTCGATTTCGTAGGGTAATCAAGGAGAAAAATATGATATCAAATATGACACGTATCGATCATCTTGACACCAACTTCCAAATTTTTGCAAGGATGATAGTTAATAATATCAAATATGTTAATGATTTCAAGGCCCATTACGTAAGAGTTGTTGTAGGGATCATTGTTAATCATATTAAATTAATCATGTTGTCAACATAGCTGACAACCCCGACCTACCAATTATTTCAAAAATAGTTGCTCATCGTTAACGATTATTGATCCAAATAAATTTTAACTAAATTAATAATTTTTCTTAGTTGTGTTTACATGTGACAAAAGCATTCACTCTTCCCTATTTTCGGTTTTAAGATATCTTACATTCGCAGTAGTTATATTAATGATGAATCATAAGAAAAATTATGGTATTTTAGTAGAATTGATAGAAGTGTTTATGTAAATTACAAAAATATGTGATGTGAAGTATGCACATAGATTCCCAAAAAAGTACAAGAAAAACACAATATGAATACCAGTTCTCACAATTGCTTTAGCCAAAACCCTTTACCTCAATAATAAACATTTACCTTAACATTTTAATATGTGTTAACATGAAATACATAAACCTATTTAATATATGTTAACATGAAATAGATAAACCTAATTATCATGTTTTTCTGTATAAAATTACAATTAACAAAATTTGAAGTGCGCTCATAAGTTTTTCTAATTATTACAAAGGAAGAATAAATTTATATTAAGGTTAAGTATTCACAGAGCACTGAGTGTAAAAGTTCTTGGCATCATGGATCCTTCTAATATTGTGATATTTTATAAAGTGTAGGTCATTTATTAAACCCAACGTTGCACTCGTAGTGTCTTGATTTGAAACGTTGCACTCGTAGTGTCTTGATTTGAAATTTGTAGATGCCATACGGTATAGGAAGATAGAAGACGCTGTGTAGTGACCCATAACAGTGCCAAAAAATTAAATCCACACTTGAATATTAGTAGTATTTTGAAGAAAACTTAGAATATTCTTATCATTTGAATTGTTAGATAAAGTTAGAAATTATGACCACTCTATAGACTTATATAATGGATTTACAAATATGAATTCTTTATGTTTTATTCTAGAAAATTTCTAACTTGATAAATGTAGATATAAAAAAAAAAAAAAAAAAAAAAAATACTATTATTAGTTATAAATTTTAGCGAACATTAAGAAATATAGAAAACTTGAACAAAATGAACATAGATAATTCAACAAACATGGGGAATGATTAATAATTTATTGCATAGGTTTATTGTAATTATCGTATTGATTGCCTTTTAATTTTGTATTTATTTTGTTATTTTTGTTTAGGCGTACATTAACTTTTATTTACTAAATATTTATTTTTCTTTTTTTTTTAGACACACCTCAACTCCATCTTCAAAATAGATAGAATCACATATTGCCCTCATACTAGGTTGTAGAACACATCTCTTGGGATAAAGACTATGGTATAGTTGTGTATTATTAGTTTGATTTTTATCAAAAAAATATTGTAAAGAAACTTTACTAAATAATCAATTAAAAACATTTTTAAGTTTTGTATACATTTTATTTATGTTATATATATTTTGTTTTTTGAAATCTAAGGGATGAGGGAGAATTTACTTTTAATGACCTAGAGTTTTAAAGGCTTATAGTACAAAGGTAGTGTTATATAATATATACAGAGTATGATTAAATAGTTAATAGTAAAAGTGTTAATTTTTAATATTAGAAAGAGGACTTAGAAACTTATTAAAACACACACACACACATATATATATCAAATTTAGTTAAAAAAAACAATTCTTACATTTTCAAATATAATATATATATATATATATATAATATATTATACTTTTTTTCGTTTGACTTCAAAACTTTTTTTAAATATAGATATAAAAAATTATTGCCTAAAAATAAAATTTACAATATAAAATTAGTGTATTGTTTCATTAAACAATTTTTAGAAAAAATAGAAATATTATATCCTATTGGATAAAACTAGAAACTAAAATATTATGACCTCCAGAGCCTCTAAAAAATATATGCGTACAAAAATAAGACATAAAACCAAAGAGGAAATAGTGGCGATTTTAAGGAGGTGGGATTAAAATTATTGGCCTCATAATGAACTACTTTCTTTTTGTTTCCATGAGAGCATCCTAGGGCTTGAGGAATTCCCAATTCTTTTTCAATTATTTCTAGTCATTTCTACATAGAAAAAAATTATTGTTGCCAAGAAGAATATTTATATTCAATTAAATGTCCATTGTGAACATGAAAAGAATAAGTTTTATATGCAAGTAAATGCCCATTATGTACATGCACTACCTATATCTACCTCCAGTGTATCCTACATTATGAACCCATTCAGACACATTTGTTAGCACTTCAAAATGTATGAGTGCATATCATTCCTAAGGAAGTTGTCATTCAACTTTGGTAAGTTCATCATGTATTGGCTACAAAGTGAGATATCAATAAATGATAGCAAAGCTTTCAACTCATAAATGAGTTCAAGTTTTCCACCTTCTATAATATTAGCCTACACCCTGTCATACTCATTCCCATTGGTGTGTGATGACAGCCTAAGCCGACAATACCCATATTATGCATATAAAATGCATATATCTCATTTGACCCAAGAATTTCAATTACCCTGCCTAGTCAAACCTTCATAAATTAAAGTTTAAGGCCCCTTAATCAATCCTCATGTAGAAATGTTTCATAGACTATTCAATGGACTAATTCTTAAACCCACACATATTAACCATACCCTCTTACTCTGGTCTCGGATTTACTCAACACTAATAATACCATGGTTAATTGTCATTAATCTGCTTTATTTCTATTATAACATCATATAATATAAATATACATAAATCACATTTAATCTTGCATTTCCACTTTTTCCATGTTCTTGGCATGTTTTTCGAGGCTCACCTAAAAATGACGCATGAGGTCAATTGACCAACAATTTTATAACAATCAGCAATTGAACAACAATAGCCAATTGAACAACAGTTGAACAATAACCACCAATTGAATAGCAATTGAACATCAACCGCTAATTGAGTAGCAATTGAACAACAACAGCCAATTGAACATCAACCACCAATTGAACAACAACTGCCAATTGAACATCAACCACCAATTGAACAACACTTACAAAATTGAACAACAAATACGTGATTGAACAACACTTTCGTAATTGAACAACAAATGCACGATTGAACAACACTTCCGTAATTGAACAAAAAATGCGTGATTGAACAACACTTCGCCCGCGTTTATTTTCTCTACGATGTTGGTCTCCTATGACAAGATCTAATAGTTATCATTTACGTGATCGACAAAACAATAAATCGTTATTTAAAGTGGTTCGGGTCCATTCTTGGGATTAATGCCCGATCAATTCACGATGTCATATCTATGGGATAAGGAAATCCTTCACATCTACGGCTTGCGATACTTTAAATTGCACACTCGTTCAATAATATCATAACCTTCGTAGTTGACTGTGATGTAAGCATTTGAAAACAGGATCGATGGTCAGGATTTAGTATGGGACTTCAACCACGATCAAAACTTCCTTATGCTTCTAATCTTAGCATACACAGATCTTCCCATCTACTATTTGAGTAGATTATAACACAATTTCTTCTTTCTGTCTTTGGTTCCCTTTTTCTGCATGACTCTTCTCTTGAGTTATTCTCTGCATGCTTCTTTAAAACTATTACTTCTGAGCTTTGCACTGATTTCTTTAATCAAACTCATACAGTCCGACTAGTATCCTCCTCTGTATTCCTTCTCTGCACTTAGTCTATGCTCGAAATTATCATTCATATATATATTAAACATAGTACTCCACTACACACATAATTTATCAATTAATTTCTTAATACACACTATATAACTCAGAAAACGAATCTCTGTATTCAAAAATAAATGCAGATACAAAAGAGTCTTTCTCTCATTGGCTTGATTTACATTCAGTTTCCATTTTTCGTTTCAATGCCCATAGGCTCACAACCAAACCCTCATCTCTACCTATGTTCATTGTTTCTACTAGTATCTAAATTGTTTATTCCTTTAAGGCTTACATTTATACAAAAGGATTATGTTTCCAATTCTAGTTCAGATCCTTAATCTTCTCAACTAAATCCTAAGAATCTTCTAAGTCCTCATTTAGTTACTAAAATCTCTTCTTTATCCCTTGAGGATCTAAACTTTCAACTAATCCTAAAGATCCTCCATAAATCATGAACTACTTTCTAAGATTTACAATATCTCAATCCATACTAATTACTCATCATCACTCATGTTCTCCTACATTCAAGATCATTTACAGATATCCTTGCAATATTTAATTAATTAAAACTCTCACATCCTATTAATTTAATACTGAAGAAACGAACTTCTTTAAAAACAAAAGACCCATAAGTCAATTAAAATAAAATAAAATTTCTGAGCCAGATGCTCCTACATCAGAATCCCAAGGTTGAAAACATTCATGATCTTTAGATCATGTGTCTTCAATGCTATTGTAATTCCTCCTGGATCCCAGATTTTGTTTTGTAATCTACTTTTACCTATTTATTTTCCTTCCAATTATTCTGTTGTTGTTGTTGTCTGTTGCTGTTTTCCTAGTTTCCATACCTTATTCTGCAATTTCCTGCTTGCTATGCTCTCACATTCGTCTATTGTCTTCCTCTTACTACTTATTCTTTGCTTTCCTATTGTTTTCTTCTTCTAAGACACCTTTCCCATTATTCTTCTTATTAGTTCAATCTCTTTGTCCAGTATATCATCTGACTACTAATTACCTTCAACTCTTAACTATTAAATTTTAATTTTTACTACTTCCATCCTTATATCCTTACCCTCTTGTTCACTATTTTCTTGCACCTTTTCAACTGCTGCCATATTGGCTTCGAGGACCATTTTCCGTTTCTGTTCATTGCAACTAATAACTTCTTCTTCCGAATTTCCATTCATGACAATTTATTTGTCATCCTTCATCAACAATTTACTCTGGATATTTATCGTCTACTGTTCTAGTTTTCTTCTTTGAAGATCTAATTTTCTATATAATTCAATAATTCTAATTGGATTAAAACTTCAAAATTTTACAAAGTTTTCGGTACCTTCACTTATTGTCATCCCATTATCAGATGGTCTTTCTTCTGTTAAATCTAAATCATCCTGCTTAAGTATTCTGAACTCATTAGGCATAGTACATACCTTTTCTTCATCTTCATGTCTTAATTCATATCTACAATTCCAATCTTTACTGTTATCATCTCCAATATTCTGCTGCATATTTCCATGAGACCTTCCAGTCTCCTTTCATTTCTGAGATCCTGCTATCTCAGTCTTAATCTGAACAGATTTCAGATTCTGCACCTCTTTCTTAACAAACTCTAAAGTTTGTTCATCACCCTGTGTTATACCTACAACCATACACAAATCATTAGTTTTAAAAATACAAGACCTTTTGGTCTTGGTTGATGCTTCAGTCATCAAGTCTTCTAGTTTCTTTGAATCATTCATATGACACATACCAAAACTTCAACACCTTCTCCAACATTTTCCTTTTGTTGTAGCTAAACTCCTTTGAATTCTCTATCTTCAATTTGACATCTATAATATGTTCAAGCTCCTTTAGCTCTTTTCTTAACTGCATATTCACCTATTTATTCCTCTTCTCTTGTAGCCTCTACCACTTCACTTTTTTTCTCATGACATAACCATATTTCTAGTCCTCCTCATTTCTCTGTAACATCTCCATTAATACTTAAGCTTAACTGCCATCTCAACCATTTCTTTGTAATATTTTTCATCACTCATTCTCATGCCATTTTCCTTGGCATCTTTCTTCTTATGTCCTCTATTGTGGTCTCTTTCAGAACCGCTGGTATGACTGTCACTAGTCATCATCCTTTCCATCTCTATGAGTTCCTCACTCACTTCACTATGAGTTGTGCAAGCCTCTACAACAGCAAGTCCTCCCTGCTGCCACTTACCCCACCAAGCTCTCCTTTGGACTTAGTATTTCAGCAAGTACTGGTCCTTTGTCTGGAACCTCCTTGTGGATTTCTCTCTGCTCCTTTTAGGCTTCCACTCATCTACACTTTAAGAACACAACTTTCCTTTTCTTCCAATCTTTAGCTGGAACATTTAGGTTATGCCACATTCTCTTTCTTTCATAAACTTTTATGAGTTTCCTTCATCTCTACTAAGATATTTCCTCTTTTCCTGCATTCTAAATTATGCAATACAATATTCAAACCAATTAAAATAAAAAAATATCATCTCATCTCAAGATATTCGTCTGATCTTGTCCCCCCATTCACCTATCTTCAGGATCTCACCACTCCTGCAAATCTAGTTCAGCAGATCTTCATGCTTCCACTGTGCAACCAATTCCATGATTTTGAACTCTAACTTAAATAGTGCATACAGTCAAACATACCACACGTCAATATGTAATTTCTGGGGATTTACTTTGAGGATTTTAATTGGAATCTCAACGCAGCCATCGGGCCAATATTTCCTCCACAAATATGCCTTGCAAGCTGAATATATTTTGGCATAATCTTCACCCTCTTCGCATGTATAGTGCACAAATTCGTATATTTAAATAGATCGACATGATTAGATTCTGTAGTCTCCTTAAGTGCTAAGACAGTATGAATTTGGAATTGTAGATCCATCTCGAAGTCCTGACAAATTACCTTTACAAGCCTTTGAAATGGAAACTTTTGAATTGGCAACTCCGTGCTCTTATGATACTTCTGAATTTCTCGAAGAGGAGCTATTCCAAAACGATATCTATGAGGATTCTTCACAACTTCGTTGGTGCCTTTATCTCCTTTGCTGAGTTTTCTTTCATTTTTTCCTTCTTACTCTGAGTTTCTTCAAAGCATTTACATGTTCCTGCTCTAATAACAAAATGATGCCAGCCTAAGCTGATAATGGCCACAATATGCATATAAGATGCATATATCTCATTTGACCAAGGAATTTTAATTACCCCACCTAGTCAAACCTTCATAAATTAAAGATTAAGGCACCTTAATCAATCCTCAAGTGGAAACGTTTCAAAAACTATTCAATGGTCTAATTCTTAAACCCACGCATAGTAACCATACCCTCTTACTCTAGTCTTGATTTACTCAGCACTAATCATACCATGGTTAGTTGTCCTTAATCTGCTTTATTTATATTATAACCTCATATAATAGAAATATACATAACTCGCATTTAACCTTACCTTTCCAGTTTTCCATGTTCTTGGCATGTTTTCCGAGGCTCGCCTAAAATGACGCAGGAGGTCAATTGAACAGTAATCGGCAATTTAACAACAATCGCCAATTGAACAGTAATTGAACAACAACCACCAATTGAACAAAAATTGAACAGCAACCACCAATTGAGTAGCAATTGAATATCAACCACCAATTAAACAACAATTGAACAACAATGGCCAATTGAATGACACTTCCGTAATTGAAAAACTAGTGGATGATTAAACAACACTTTCATAATTGAACAACAAATGCGTGATTGAACAACACTTTTCCCACATTGACTTTCTCTATGTTGTTGGTCTCCTTTGACCTAATCTAACAGTTACCATTCACCCAATCAACAAATAAATAAATCGTTATTTAAAGTGGTTCGAGTATGTTCTTGGGATTAATGCCCAATCAATTCATGATCCGATATCTATGGGATATCGGTATCCTTCACATCTACAGCTTGCAGTACTTTAACTTTCACACTAGTTAAATAATATCATAACCTCTGCAGTTGACTATGATGTAAGCATTTGAAAATGATATCGATGGCTAGGATTTAGTACGGGACTTCAACCACGATCAAAACCTCTATATGCTCCTAACCTTTGCATACGCAGATCTTCCCATCTGTTGTTCTAGTATATTATAACACAATTTATGCTTTCTATCTTTGGTTCTCTTTTTTGGTGTGACTCTTCCCTCAAGTTATTCTTTGTGTGCTTCTTTAAAACTACTACTTTTGAGCTTTGCGATGATTTCTTTAATCAGCTTCATATAGTTCAACCACTATCCTCCTCTGTATTGCTTCTTTGGAATTGTTCTCTGCTCGAAATTCTCATTCATATATATATTAAATAGAGTTCTCCACTACACATAATTTATCAGTTAATTTCTTAATGCACACTATATAACTAAGAAAATGAATCTCTATATTAAAAAACAAATGTATATGAAAAAGAGCCTTTCTCTCACTAGCTTGATTTACATTTAGTGGGCCTTTTTTTTTTTCAATGCTCATAAATTCACAACCCAACCCTCCTATCTATCTATGTTCCTTGTTTCTACTACTATATAAATCATTTATGCCTTTAAGGATTACATTTATACAAAAGGATTATGTTTCCAATTCTGGTTTAGATCCTCAATCTTCTAAGCTAAATCCTGAGAATCTTGTAAGTCCTCATTTAGTTCCCAAAATTTCTTCTTTATCCCTTGAGGATCTCAACTTTCAACTAATCCTGAGGATCCTCCATAAATCATGAACTACTTTCTAAGATTTACAATACCTCATTCCATACTAATTTCTCATCATCACTCATGTTCTCCTACATTCGAGAACATTAACAAATATCCTTAGAATATTTAATTAATTAAAACTCTCACGTCCTATTAATTTAATACTTAAGAAACAAACTTATTTAAAAACACAAGGCCCCTAAGTCAACTAAAATACAATGAAATTTCTTATCTGGATGCTCCTGCATTATACTCTAAAGGTTGAAAACATTCATGATCTCCAGATCATGTGTCTTCAATGTTGTTGTAATTCTTCCTAGATCCTAGATTTTGTTTTGTAATCTGTCTTTCCCTATTTCTTTTCCTTCCAGCTATTATTTTGTTGTTGTTTCCTATTGTCGTTTTCCTGGTTTCCATACCTTATTCTGCAATTTCTCGCTTGTTATGCTCTCCCATTTTTCTGTTGTCCTCCTCTCACTATTGCTTATTTTCTTTCTTGATGTTGTCTTCTTCAGAGACACCTTTATCATTATTCTTCTTATTAGTTCAATATCTCTATCTAGTATATCTTCTGATTATTGATTTCCTTCAACTCTTAACTGCTAAATTTTCATTTTTACTACTTCCACCCTTACATCCTTACCCTCTTGTTCACTATTGTCTTCCACCTTTTCAGTTGCTACCATATTGTCTTCCAGGACCATTTTTCGCTTCCGTTCATTGCAACTGATAACTTCTTCTTCTTGATCGTCATTCATGACAATTTCTTTGTGATCCTTCATCAACAATTTACTCTGAATATTTATCCTCTGTTGTTCTAGTTTTCTTCTTTGAAGATCTAATTTTCTATATAATTCAATAATTCTAATTGGATTAGAACTTGAAAATTTTACACAGTTTTCAGTACCTTCACTTATTGTCGTCCCATCATCAAATGGTCTTTCTTCTCTAAAATCTAAATCATCCTGCTTAAGTATTTAAAACTCATTAGGAATAGTAAATACCTTTTCTTCATCTTCATGTCTTAATTCATAGTTGTTATTCCAATATTTACTGTTACTAGCTCCAATATTCTACTGCATATTTCGGTGAGACCTTCCTGTCTCCTTTCATTTCTGAGATCTTGTTATCTTAGTCTTAATCTGAATAGATTTTAGATTCTAATCCTATTTCTTAACAAACTCTAAAGTTTGTTCATCACCCTGTGTTGTACCTGCAACCATACACAAATCTTTAGCCTGAAAAATACAAGACCTTTCGGTCTCAGTTGAAGCTTCAATCATCAAGTCTTCTGGTTGCTTTGGGTCATTCATATGATTCAACTCATCTGTCTCTTCATTACTTTCATAAATCAATGGACCATGTTCTAGTTCACATACCAAAACTTCAATACCTTCTTGAGCATTATCCTTTAGCTCAACTCCTTTGAGCTTCTCTGTTCTTGTGGAACCCCCTATATTGGTGAGACTGGTCGCTCCATTAATCAAAGGATTAGTGAGCATGAGGCTGACCTAAAGCATATGAGAACTAAATCTTCCGCGTTAGGAGAACATGTAGAGAAAACCAATCATCATGTCTGCATCGAGGAGGCTAGTGTGATTACTAGAGTGTCTCAATTCCATCACCGGAAATTTAGGGAAGCCCTTGAAATTGAAAAAAGGTCGATCAATCTGAATAGAGAGGATGGTTGGAAGATTAGTAGTTGCTGGATCCCAACCCTCTCCTCCTAGTTGTCTGCCTTCTTTCTCTCCCTGAATTTTTGTTTTCTATTAAGTTTGTGTATTTATAATCTATATATTTTATTAATAATTAAATATATAAATATAATATTATATAATAAAGATATAATAGATATATTATATAATAATATATATATATATATACATATATATAAATATATATCTAATAATATAATATATACATATAATATAATAAAATTACTTATTTATTAATATTATTTATTTTATTATTATTTTTAACTTATCTATTATTTATTTATCTATGTTTATCATTAAATTAATTATATTTAATATTTTATGCCTATATTAATATGTATTAATTATTTTAAACTTGTGTTTCATTTTTTATTATAAAAATTTTTTCACTAATAATTAATTTCAATATATTAGTTAATATAATGTTAAACATATTAGTAGTTTTTAAATATATTTGTTTATATTTATTTAATATATTTAGTTTTTTTTGTATCTTATTTATTAATTTTTGTGCAGTTCTTTGCATATTAATTTTATTGTAATTCATATAAATTAATTTTAATGAATATAATTTTCTAATATAAAACTATTATACCTGTTCCTTAAATTAATTGTTATTATTGTAATATTTTTCCTTTCTTTTATTTTGTTTATTTATTTTTATTTTTATTTTTTGTTATTTTATTGTTTATTTTTTTATTTTTTTTGTTTGACATTTTATATAATATGTGTATGTATATATTATTATTAATAATTAATTCATTTATATTAATTTTTATTAATTTCATGTTTAATTTTTTAACTATTTGAATTTATATTGTTTTATTTACTTAATTATTATTTTTAATTATTAGTAGAAAATATTATGATAATTATAATATGTTTGACGTTTATGATTAACTATTAAAATTTCATTTTTAATTTAATTCATTTTAATTTTTTCAACATATTTGAAATTATTAATTTTTTATTTACTTATTATTAATTTTAAAAGAAAAAATTATTATTGATAATAATAATAATAATATTATTATTAATTTCCCTTTATCTTGGTCAAACTAGCCATTATCATGTCATTTCTAGCTTTTATTTTTTAGCCTTGAGTCATGGATTCTCTGCCCTCTCTATATAATGTGCTAAATGAGATCTGCTCTTTCAACTTGTCCTGACGATGAACCACACTGGATGGTTCGAAACGCATCGACATAAGTTTTTCTATGTGATTTTCGCCGAAGATTCTTCAAAAAAGAAAAAAGAAAAATTGACATGGATCACAGAAATCTAAGTTCAATAAAGGGAAGGGTTTTGATGATGCTCCTTCTGCAGAGGCAAAAACCACCTTAGATGAAGGTGGGGATGTGTACTTGGCTTCTTCAAATACACATGTAGATCATGAGGCATGGTTGATTGATTCAGGTGCATCCTTTCACTTCACTCCCCATAGAGAGTGGTTCT
>APFE030240747.1:143536-161227 GCA_000404065.3 Pinus taeda | reverse complement strand
AAAGCATCAAGAACTACTCAAGCGTTGAGGACAACGCTTTTTGAAGGAGAGGGGCATGTTAGGCCCCTATACTACTAGAGTAACCCCTTATTGTTAATTAGTACAACCCACTTATTATATTGATGTACCCATGTAGCACCCATATTGTTACTATTGTGCCCCATAGAAGCCCACTATTATTATTATTGTGCCCTTACATTATTATTGTTATGTCGGCTCTGATTATGTTATGACCCCTTAGACTTCTATATATAGAAAGGAGGTCTTTTCATTTGTATCGTCCAAGAATTTTTCATTTATGTAATGTAAAGGAGGTTTCCCCCTCGAAGAGGCTGAATTTTAAGGCGTTGATCTATCCTTTCTATATTTTTCTTGAGCTGGTTTCATAACAACCTTTCACCCTACACACATCTCAATTGTCACAGGGGTAAGTGAACCACTTACCCTATGGTCACTCATAGCTCAAGAAGTACCCCAAGCCCCAAGGAGCTCCTAGAGCCCAATGTTCCACTGGGACCCCCTCCTAGTAGGGTATATCCATGAATCCTAGTCCCTTTCTAAAGAAATATAATCTTGATATTACCAAGATGCTATGAAAGGATGATAGTCTACTCATCCAATCAACAATGTTGGATCTTGGAAGCTTTCCAATGTACCGTATCAAAATAAATGCAGTACCCAATACTTGGAGCTGTTGTGGAACATGGATTCTCTAAAAAATAAAGCCCACTTGAAAATATCACAATTATACAACAGTGGATTTAGCATGTGCACAAAAGGCTCATTGAATAGCTTCTTCAACCAACTGGCTTCATAATAAGTCATACTTGCTACTATATACATTCATCCTCAATAGTTCTTTGAGAGCAACTGAATCAAGAGATATCGCACTATATGTGCTCTTTCAATTATTTATACTACGAGCTCAGACAACAATAGGCCCATCCATAAATAGATTCAGAGTATTTATAGCGAGGCATATGATAGGAGTTTGTCAAGAACACAAGGTATCCATAAGATATATATAGATACAGAGAGAGAGAGAGAGAGAGAGAGAGAGACCAGCAACTTCCTTTTCTCATCAAACTTTTAGTACAGTGAATAGTACATCAAGGCTAGGTTTTCCATCTTGAAAGTCAACATCCTCTTTAATAAATGAGAGCACATACATCTCCAATAACTGCATATTTAAAATATTGTTTCCATAGTACCTTGTGAACAAAGGGAGAGTGACCTTAACAAAACATAGACATCGAGAAATCTATAACCTACTACATTTCTTGTTATTATTCCTTTGGACATTGAGGCAAGGTCATCCAATTGTTTTGACAGGGATTTTATAGCTCCCTCTGAACTTGCTTCAGTTGGTCATTTAGCCTTCATCAACCTGTTCCTTATCTTATCACCAAATTTGAATATACTTGGCAGTCTCTTTCATGTGATCTGAACTACAAACCTTGACAACAGTATATTAGATGTCTTCTGCAAGGGAGGATGTCATTGTCTATTTCTACTTGAAACTATTTCTAAAGAGCTAGTTTAACTGAAAATAGGCCAGACCTTTTGTTGTCACACTCTCTTGATTATTACTATGATCTTCCGCAATAGGTAATGACACTTGATAACAACTCTTGATAACTATATATCAAAATAATGGACTACTACAAATCTCCAAAAAATAAAAAATAAAAGAGAATTCCTTGTATGCTAGTAATTTTCTTGTTGGATGATACACCTTCGATCAGGTTAGCTCCAAAAGAGCTCATACATATAGGAATATGTATAGTACTATCATTGTTTAATGCTTGGAACATATACACCATAACAACACCTTAATAGTTATAAATTTCTTCTTGAAGACTGATTATGAATTGATCACATTCAGGTTTGTAATAATTCACAGGGGTTCCATAACTTTATTGGATATAGAGAAATGAGATGAATATGTCGCAATTGTAACCACTTCAAAACAAGTTCTTACTCTTCCAAACAAATTGACATCCACTTGTGATTAGATGCCCTAGAGGGTGAAGGGTCACAAGTACCTTTGCTATTCACAAGTCTTTTGATGTTGGAATTGGTGCTCTGGATAAGGGTTGAGAGTCTATAAATGAAGAGCTTGTACCTAGTATTCTTTAATATTCCACAGACAAGGCTTCATTGAACCTATGCCCTCCTTGAGGCAAGGTCATCCAACTATTTTGATGGGGATTTTATAATTCCCTTTGAATCCTTGCTTCAGTTGTTCATTTAGCATCACCAACCTGTTCCTTATCTTATCACCAAATTTCCAATGCACTTGGTAGTCTCTTTCACATGATCTACCTGACAAACCTTAACAACAGTATATTAGATGCCTGTTGTAAGGGAGGATTCCATAGTCTATTTCTACTTGAAATTGTTTATGAAGAAGCATTTTAACTGACAATAGGCTAGACTTTTTGTTGTTACACTCCCTTGATTATGACTATCTTCGCAGTAGGCAATGATACTTGATAATAACTCTTGATAATTGTATATCAAAATAATGGACTACTACCAATCTCCAAAAAAAAAAAAAAAATCCCTTGTATGTTGGTAATTTTCTTTCTAGATGATACACCTTGGATCATGTCAGCTCCAAAATATCTCATACATATATGAATATGAATAGTACTATCATTTTTTAATGCTTGGAACGAATACACCAAAACCATACCTCAATAGTTATAAATTTTCTTCTTGAAGACTGATTATGAATTGATCATATTCAAGTCTGTAATAATTAACAGGGATTCCATAACTTTATTGGATATAGAGAAATGATATGAATATGCGGTAGATGTAACCACTTCAGAATAGGTTCTTACTCAGCCAATGAAATTGACATCTGCTTGTGATGAGATGCCCTAGAGGGAAGGGTCACAAGTACCTTTTATATTAACAAGTATTTTGATGTTTGAACTGGTGCACTAGATAAGGGCTGAGAGTCTGTAAATGAAGAGCTTGTACCTGATATTCTTCAATATTACATAGAAAAGGCTTCATTGAACCTATGCCCTCCTTGAGGCAAGGTCATCCAACTGTTCTGACGGGGATTTTATAGCTCCCTCTGAAGCCTTGCTTCAGTTGATCAATTAGCCTTCATCAACCTGTTCCTTATCTTATCACCAAATTTCCAATGCACTTGGCAGTCTCTTTCATGTGATCTGCCTCACAAACCTTAACAACAATATATTAGATGCCTACTACAAGGGAGGATTCCATACATTGTTTCTACTTGAAATTTTTTCTGAAGAAGTAGTTTAACTGACAATAGGTCAGACCTTTTGTTGTCACACTCCCTTCACTATGACTCTGACTTCCGCAGTAGGTGATGATCTAACAACTCTTGATAATTGTATATCAAAACAATGGACTACTAACAATCTCCAAGAAATAAAAATAAAAAATAAAAAGAGAATTCCTTTTATGCTGGTAATTTTCTTGCTGGATGATACACCTTGGATTAGGTTGGCTCCAAAATAGCTCATACATATACAAATACGTATAGTACTATCATTGTTTGATGCTTGGAACAGATACACCAAAACCACACCTCAATAGTTATACATTTTCTTCTTGAAGACTGATTATCTCGTGCTGAGGGAGCATTATTCCTATTTCCATTCCAAATTCAAGTCACATTCAGGTCCGTAATAATTCACATGGGTTCCATAACTTTATTAGATATAGAGAAATGAGATGAATATGCCACGAATGCAACCACTTCAGAACATGTTCTTACTCTACCAACCAAATTGACATCCGCTTGTGATGAGATGCCCTAGAGGGTGAAGGGTCACAAGTACCTTTGCTATTCACAATTATTTTGATGTTGGAATTGGTGCTCTGGATAAGGGCTGAGGGTCTCTAAATCAAGAGCATGTACCTGGTATTCTTCAATATTCCACAGACAAGGCCTCATTGAGCCTCTGCCCTCCTTGAGGCAAGGTCATCCAACTATTCTAATAGGGGTTTTGAGGGAAGAGTGCATGTATTCATATCTTATAAATTGGGCTTATCACTGCAATACTTATGGGCATCCTCTACTGGTATTCAATCCTAAAGAAATTCCAACTGGTAGGCCAATAAGATAGTATGTCACCAAATTCACATATGCCACCATAACTTGCCATCCACATCTAATTACAACCCTTTCAATCACAATACCTTTATAATGTCAATGAAAATATAAGCCTAAATATAGAAAACATCAACTACCAACTGTATAACTTTCTACTACAAATAAATTGTTGACATGAAAATTCCAACCTGAGAAAATGGGTTGGGTGCCATTCAAAGAGATCAGATATTGTAAGAAAAGGTATCAATGCATAGAATGAGCATATAACCACAGTGTTTCTTTTGAATTCCATGGCCAGTTCTTTCTTCAGCACCAAAATCCCAGTGGAAAGTATAACACTTATTATGAACCAAGTGACCACCACAACTATAACCAAATATATTGCAGTTTTAGGTCTCCTGGCTCCCAGCTCATTACCCACTCTTAAACTAATATAAATACAACAATAAATAAAAGCAATTTTTAGATACAGCAAATGGAAAAAAAAGTATACCATGCTATATAATGTTTTCCAACGAGAAATCAAGTTCAGCATTGCAATAAAACTGTTGAACTTATGTGGATTGCAGATTTCCCCAATATCTGAGAATACCAAGGTCGGGAGAGATCAATTATTTGACCCTCTCTGGATGGTTAGATTTCAAGATACTCCCAGAATATGTAATAGCCATAAAGATGCCCCAATAAAACAATATATGACTATAAATTATAAATGTATACCTTGCAGCTCTACCGAGGCCCAACATTCCCATCAACTCCCAGTTGTAATAATTCATGCTATATATATGTTCAAAACCTGGTACATTAGAGATCTATTATCTGGCATAGTTGTCTAACTAATTTGGGACAATGCATAGCCATGGAGCTTGTATTTGGCTTTAAATTAGTTATATTTAAATGGGAAAGTCTCATACCAAATAGAAATGGAATCTAGAGCGACCTTTGCATTTGGCAGGAAAACCGATACAAGCATTGGTTATACTTCAATGTACCATATTTCCAAATTGCAGAATGAGGTGTAGAACAAAACAAAACTTGTCAAAAAAGGCTAAACTATTATGTAGACATCCAGACATAATTACGATAATTTGTGTATCCTACAAAGAGTATTAAGGCATACATTATCATAACAGTTGATGCTAGAGTTAACTTGAAGTATGAACAAAGTCCTATGAAGGCCTTCAAGGTGAAGCCCATCCATATATGCCTGCAGTATGGGCTATAGAATATATACTAGAACCTACCAAATCAAACTCACTATTATGGCTATCCCTAGAAAGCCAAATCTTAGCTTGTCTACTTCCACCCATGTGACCAATATAAGGAATACACATGTCCCAAAAACAATATAGGCAAGATGGGCCACTATGTTCTGAGCCTGCAAAAACCTCTGCATGAGTGAGGGAAAACGCGAACAAATGAGGAATAAGACCTTTATAAAAAACCCCTCCTGCAGCAGAGATTTCTCTACTCTGCCCTATGGCAATCAATATAGGATCTGCAAATTACTAGAGGATGCCCAAAAGTATTTCTTTATCATCCAAGGTAGGGAAACCATCAAATTAATCAATTTATGACTCGTGACTTGCTTGATTATATTGATTTTACATCTTTGGATTTCTAAAAATATTACATCTATTATGCATGCTTATGGTGTCGGGATTTTGATGTAGTTTTGATTTATAAGTCAAAACATCAGGAAGATATATGTATTTTTTGTCATACCTATTATCTAATTGTTTTATTGATATTCTGCATTGCTTTGAGATAACAACTCTGCTTATATACATGTGTGAATTCATTATGAGTGTTATTAACTATTGTTACCATTGTATATGACCAAGTAGAAAAACATCAAGAGGTGGCCCATGAAACTATATATGTTTTCTAGAACTAGAAGTCATTACAGAAGTTTAGATGTGATTAATATTTCATCCAAACATTGATTGCATATAATGAATAGGAAATATTAGTATGCAAGGATCTCTCAAAATCATTATTATGGGCTCACTATTTTCCAACTAAGCCACAAAACTAAAATTTTCTTTTTTAGTAGGAATTCCAAGTATACGGGACACTTTCTCCAAGTCCACACATAATGCATCTTGAATGCAATTGCAAATTTCACTTTATTTTGAATTAGATGAAGGTAATATCGTAGCATTTATGAAGGAAATGGTGGAATTTCTTATTCAATTAGACACTCCTATTAGAAAACTACCCAGAACTGATTGAGCAATACAATCTAGAAGCCATTTCTTTTCCATCCAAGTGGACATAGAAGATGAATCCATAAATATGAAATTTTCTTGCAAGGTGTGCTTCAGGTTAATATAACTAAGATTACTTGTTAAAAAACTTAAAAGATTAATAAATATTATAGCACCTTTTTAATTATTGATTCATATGGCATCCATCCAATGCATCAATTAAAGGTAAAATGTTATCATGGTCTTGTTGTGGTGAAAACACAACCCCCCATTATTGATTTGCTCAACTGAAATAATGGGGACCCTTTCTATAAAAAAATTGGCTAAACACCTTTTTGTATTTTTATTAGTTGATTGCCCTACGCTTTCGTTAATTTTTCATTTTCTTTGGATTCTTGTTTTGATTGCTTTTTTAGAAACGATTTTCTATAAGCTTCCCATTGACGCTTGTTTCGCATCATTTGGTCAACTGGCTTGAAAATGGCACCCCTTTGAAAGTTTGATCATTTATGTAGCCTGGGTTAAAAATGCATAAAATGTACAATATTGCATTTTGTAAATAAATTAGTTCAATAACGCATTCATTTTAAATATTAACCTGTAGTGACATTTTAATAACATTTTTCCATTTTTATTGATATAGCCAAATCATAAAGCAACCGGATTTTAGTAATTTACTCCAATAAATTATTAATCTCGAAAAATCATAATTTCAAAGTGGTTGTAATTTATTTTTCGCTTAGTTTCAAAATAGTTGTAGTTTAATTTTCATTTTTATTAAAAATGGTTGTAGCTTATAAAATAAACCAAAATAAAAATTAATCTTTAATATTAAATCTTAAATTAATTAAATTAATTATTATTTAAAAATATAATTAATTTAATTAAATTAACATTTATATAAAAAATATAAAAAAAATAGATTTTAATCGCATCGGAGGCTTTGATTGCATCGGGAGTTTTCAAGTGACAAGTTTTTAAAAACCCCGATGGAATCGATACCCTCCCGACGCTGATTGTCGATTTGTTTTATATCGCATTGGGGACTTTGGCATTGTAACAAGTTTGAGAACCCCCATACCCTGATTCTCTGATTGTGAAAAAGTCAAGCCGTGTTGCATTAAGCAAAGGGGCATTAAGGCATAACACTTACATTTGTTTGAATTTTGAAACTCACTCATACGATGAGTGAATAAGTGAAGAAAGGTAAGTAAAGTGACATAGTGTAGAGATAATTTAATGTTATAAATAATATTTATTAATTTAATTAATATATATATAATAATTTAAATAAATTAAATTTAAATTATGATTTAGATTAATTTAATTAGTTATAAATAGTTAATTATATTAATTAGTTAGATTATTAATAATATTTTATTAATTAATTAGTTCAATTCATATTAATAATTAAATTAGAATTATTATTAGTATTATAATTCTATTTAGAATTTAATTTTTAACTAGAATTTTGATTTTTAGCCGGGCAATAGAATTTCTAGATTTATGCCAAATTTGATCCATCAACTTTGGAGGCCCATAGATTGAGTTATACTTGGCCAAATGAAGCCCGGGAGGGCTCATTAGAAAGATAAAATCAAGGAGAAAATTTTTGAGGAGGTCTCACTAACAAATTTGGTCATTTATTAGGTCAAAAATCAGGCAGAAGATCAAGCTACGAATTTCTAAAACAAAATCAATTTTCTGAGTTTTATTTTTGTATTTTCATTTGTCCAAGCCTCTTCTCAATGCAAATCCATTCGTAAAAAATATCATTGTCCAATAAAACCATCCCATGCATCAATTGAAAGCTTACATTTTATTTTCAATTATTTATTTAATTGAATTTGATTGGATTTACTTTAATGCCAGAAATGATATTTTGATTTTATTGTTGCATCTTAATTCATTCTCATTTCTTTTTGCAAGAAAACAGTAGAAGAAATATGGAGAAAATGATCTCAATCAATGAGAAGGCTCCAACAATTAAAGATTGTAATTTGAGCAAATAAAATTGGATTTGACAGATTTCTCTTCAACAAACTTTCCTCTCAAGAATTCCTTCACAAATATTATAAATAGCAGATTGCATAATGTAATCAAGGGGGGCTCTCCTCTGCAATTCTAGACTTCTAAAAGCATTACTGTAATAGGAATTTAGAGTTGTAGGAGAGGGAAGAGAAAATCTCAAATCTGGGGATTATTGAAGATTTTTCCTTTGTATCTTGAATCATGTATGAGGGACAAAGTTTGCACTATTGTGGCTCTAGTTTTGAAGGCAGAAGTTCAAGCAATGTAAAGGACTATTGGAGGCCAAGGTCAGAGAAATGGAGGCAATAAATTGGTATTTTTAATACTACTATTTCAAATATCAGTTTCATTTTTATGATAACAAGAATGTGTCATTTTATTCATGTTTTATGCACTATTTTCAATATGGGTAATTTGTCCCAATGTTGTTATTATGTATCTCTGTTCTTATGGAATAAATCCTGATTTCTAAATAACTATTTACTCAGAAATCTGTCTTATTAAAACTGATTTATTGAATGGTTATATGTTGTGAACTATTTCCACATATTATTGTTTAATTATTGGATTTACTGATTTGATAATCAATATCATTTATGTGAACTATTTCCTAAGTGTTGTTGGTTTATTATTTCAGTTAAAAGGTCTCAAAAGGATGTGTTTTGATATCCATAATATTAGTTAATTGAACTACTTCATTAACTGGATATTCATTATAAACAATACATATTTAAATCTCAATACTTTAATTATCTTGCTCTTAGTTGGGTTAGATCTATATCTACCTAATTAAGATAGGATTAAGAAGAGTTTATTTTTGCTTGCATTATAGAATAAGCTTGCATTTAGATTAAGTTCTACATTTTTAAGTCCTCTTCTCAAAGAGGAAAAACTTTAGTTGTGGCTTGGCTGAACCCAAATCAGCTTAAGGGTCATTCTCTTGTCTGATCAGCAAGAAGAAGTGATCTGATATCCCTATCTATTGGTAGTTAAAGATACATCATAAACCAATAGCAATAGGGATAAGGTAACTGGACCTAGTTAAACCAGTCGGAGCCACCACACCAAATGGAAAAGGAGCTGCTTTAAGGTCTGGACCGGGTGGTTATCCCCCATTGTTGTTGCAGCGATTTTCGAGGCATCAACACTTTTGGTGCTAGAAGGAGGGCCTGAGACTTTTTGTCTATTGGAGTCTTTTCAATTTTAATATTTTATTTATTGTGATGGTTCCTCTTAAACTTCCAATTTGGAGTTGTATCCATGGACGTGCATCCTCCAATACTCCACCCGAAGTGGTAAGACTCTTGTCTCAGGTAAAATTTAATGGTAAGCGAAATTCTTCTACTTTTAATCATGTCTTTCAATTTATTCAAAATGTTTCAAATTATGATTTTCAAGGAATTGATGAAGGCATCTTATGCAGAATCTTTACTCTCACATTTGCAGCAAAAGCCAGAAAGTGGTGTAAAACTCTTCCAGTTGCCTCAATCCACAGTTGGGATCAATTTGTTTCAATTTTCATTTGTAAATTTGATGGATATGATTATGAATAGGTATGTGATGAAATTGAATATCTACGAAGGTTTGAAAATGAGTCTGTTAATGATTTTAATATTCGATTTCACTTGAATTGTTTAAGATTTAAAGATGAAGATAAACCTACAAAAGAAGAATCACTAGATTGGTTTGAATATATTTTTTCTCTTCCTCCCATTCCCAATCCATTTGAAATTAGTTCAAGTTTTGTTTCATCCCCTTCTAACATAAATGACAATTCCAATATGGATGTGCAAATAAATTGTGATGAAGTGGTTTCACAAAGCTTGAAAAATATTTCTATTCAAATGCAAGAAGACAACATCAGCAATTTGGGAGAAAGAGTTGCCTTAGAATCTGAAAATTACTCTGTGGTCAATTCAGAAAATCAGATCGCAAATCAGCAAGTACAAGCAGCAATCAAGGTAAATAATAGCATGCAAATTGTTGTACAAATTTCTGAATTTTTCCATGATGAGCAAATGCCAAAATCAGAGCAGTAAAGCAGCGTTCTTCAATAAAGCATGAACACACAAAGAAATGATCTGCAATTTGAAATTTACAATGAGCATAATGCACAAGAGTTCTCAAACAGGGACAATTTTAAATGCATTGTTTCATGTTCACATTTTTCCCTTTATCCTGATATTTTTAATGATGGTAATTTTTCCCCTCTTGGTATTAATGATATTTCAGAAATTAAAGAGGATGATTTAAATGAATTACCAATAAATTTTTATCAAGATAAAGAAACAATTGTTGATCATTCTTTTACCATTAATGAGCATGAAATTTTTATTCCTCCTTGTTTGGATATATTTGATGAGATTGAAGGGAACTCTAGGGAATTTTGTGAAGTCATTTATGATAATTACTCTGATATTGAGGATGTTGATTTCTATTCCTCTCAAGAGAATCCTCATGAGAAAATTCAAATAAAATCTGTGAATGAGGAACACTTCAATTTAGAAATTATCCCAACCAATCCTCCTTTTAGAGTAGCAAATTATCTTCATGATTTCATTATTCGAGAAAACTTTCCAATTTATGATTTGTATCGTGATCAAGCTCTCATTCCTACTTATGATCATAATTTGTTTTCTAATTCACAAGTTGGAATTCAAAATTACTCAAATCCATAATTATGGCCAATCCTTGTGAAAAATAAATCATTTCAAAACGATCCCAATTGTGCTGTAACATTAGTTGTACAAATAGTGATTTCATTTTAGTTTTTATTTCACACTTATTTCGTTTAAAATTAGATTTATTTTTTTATTCTATTTTTCAGAATTTTAACACTTTATGCTACCATATTGAGCACCTTATTGTCAAACACTCAATTGATGAATTGCCTTATTGGGAAATTGAAGTTTCATGTTATAACCATGAACATCAAAAGTTGTTAACATGTCAATATCAATTGATGTTCATTTCTTATCAAAAGCTTCTATTTCCTCAAAAACAATCTCAACTAGAGGATATATTTTTACAATCTGGCCAGCATTTTAATTCAATTAATAATTTTCAATTGTATTTAACAGATTTCCATTCATTCTTCATTAATTCATTTGAAAAATATTTGGAAACTTTTTCTTCAGGGGAGATTGTTAATAATTTAACATTTGTATATAACACTAACGATTTTTTCCAGGCCTTTGAATTTAAAACCTCATCTTCATAGTCTGGCCTATTATCTCTTCCTTTGAACATTTCCCAATCCTTAATAGAAATCCATCCAGATTTCTATGATCCAATTGGTATTCAATTGGAAAGGAATTTTCAAGAGAAGGAGATTTTAATTAAGTTGCTAACAATAACTGTAAATTCTACTCACAGATTTAATTTCCTTAGTTCAATTAGATTTGTATTTATATTACTAACATTTGAATTGTACATACATGCGGGAATAAAAATGAGAGAATGGTTACTCTGGAAATATGACTATACCTAGTCATTTTCATGTATATGGTTAGAATAGGATTAGAATTAGTTTAGTTTGTTTGTTTTATGTAGTTAATTTATTTTTAATAGTTCTGTAGATTAAAAAATAAAGCAAAGAAATCAACCATTTTCATACATGTTCAGTGAAATCATTTTCTCCTTACCATAAAGTTGTAATTGTTGTTTTCCTTTTTAAATTTCTTGCAGCAATACCTCTACTCTCTCTATTTTGAATGATGTCTTGATTAAATTTAATTGAATTTGCACTTGGCATCAATCACCTCAAAGCCACTTTTCTTCATTTCGGGATTTCCTTCTAGGATTTTCTTTTAAAATTTATATGGTAAGGATTTGAGGATATAAAAGCTTCATGATCCCATTATCCCATGAAATGTATGACTGTCTATGATAAACTTAATTTTGACTCAATCATTATTAGTCAGTCTAACCTTTCGTGGTAATCATATGAAGTTCATATTATCTCCCTCGAAATTTACTAAGTTGACCTTAATGATATCCATTTTGCTGTGTGCACACATTCAGATCTGTTTTAACATTTTTCCACAATTAGTGGCTCTATCCCATTCTAATCTTTAGTTTATTATTTGATGCTGCAATACGCATCATATTTATTTACTAAAGGCATTATTAAACAGTCACTATAACAATACAAATTTCTCTCAAGTTAATTCAAAATGAGCAGAGGTAATAAATTGTTGTTTCAATTCAAAAGGGAAATCTATTTTTATATTTATTTCTGGTAAAGTTTATATTTTATGAACATGAATAAACAGATGTTATTTAGGCTGATTGCACACTTAGATTTAGAATAAATGATGAGATGATTTTGAACAAAGTCAAAATTTTGATAAATCAAAGGAAGAATTTGAAGATTCATAAGGTAAAATTTGCAAACAATTTCCTTCCAGGTACGCATTTACAAGTTCGTCCTCATCTATTATTAGTTTCTCTTTTCCTTAGTTTATTTTTGATTCGTGTTCTGTTTTATTTACAGGTTTTCACTTGTTTTTAAAAACTTGAAGTAAGCAGTAAACCCATTTCAAATTTGCAACAGGTTCAGGGAAATTTTACTTCTGATTCATTAGAATTTAAGCATTTTTAACTTTGCTTTTATTCACTTAGAAAACCCAATTGAAATTTCAAGGAATATCATAAGACCATTCGCATCATAAGATTTCATCGGAAGTAGTTCTTAGCATTTCTTTTGATAACAAATTGTTTAATAAAAGATCTTTGATGTATTACTTCGTTCATATGTCATATCTCATTTCGTATATCAGAGGTTTGCAGTTGAATATAGTTCCATTATCATGAAACGCCGATCTCCGATAAATGGCTTTGCCGATATTACGATGACCACATAATTCCGAACCCGATATGAAATTCAAATCAAATTCATAAAAAATATCTCTTCCGTTCAATCCCAATAATGGTAAGAGCATAACTTTAGAAGGACCGATGTCTCAAATTCGATATGTTATCAAAGTTTCATCATAAAATTATCGGGTCCACTCTTCATCGCATATCGGCATATTGAAAATTGTTATATAATGCACTTAAGATTGTCGATCGCAATCGCCGATTAGCCACGTCATTCATCGCATATCGGCATCGCAACAATCATATTGTGTTACATTGAGTGCTTAAGATTGCCGATCGCTGATTTACGTCATCCATCACATCGCCGATATTGCAATCGCTTCCTTGCATTTTTATTTATGGCCATATCGCTATTCCAAATTTGCAATGCGCAATGTGCAATTTGCAAAATACAAATCGCAAGATACAGTGTGCAATGTGCAATTTGTGACATAACTGTCCCCGATCCCTGATATAACATTTCTTAATGATGTGATCGCTTCATTTCATTGCACATGTTCTCATCGCATGTTCTTAATCGGCAATTTTCCTTTGCAATCTTCGATACGATAGCTTCCAATGCATGCTTCTAATCCATTAGGATTTAATCAATATATGGCATAGTAACAAAAGTGAAGTCTTGCAAATTAAACTTGAAGCATGGTAAAGAAACATGTGAAGTGAATCATCTGATATAGTGATTTGTTATTTTAAAAAGCGAGCTTGGGTAACCACTATGGGAAAAAAGCAATTGATGACAAATTTGCAGCACACAAAAATCATTTCAATTTATCATACATTTCAGTTTTAAATATATAATTCCATAATTAAAAAATGGGATTCAAGCCCTCTCTATCTTCATATTTAAATTTTATTATCTTGGATTTGGTCTTGATTCTGGACAATTTATAAAATCATGGAGTTTATATGAAACTTATAATATTTTGAGAAACATTCATTACTGCAAATTCTCATTCTCATTTCTGATGCATTTGTTTTAATTTCAACTCCTCTGAGCACTAAGCATTCCATTTTTACATTTTACTGCTTGCTTTAGTTTAAATAAAATAAATAATGATTTTGGGTTACAAGATTTTGGTTAGTTTGACTTCTTCATGTTTTTAATGTTAATTAAAATAAGAAGTCAGCTAGTTTAGAGAAATTGATACCTTTCAGGTATGATCAAAAGAAATTATCCGATGGTAAGATTCATGTACCCACTTTCATTAATTTCCATTTCGTTACTTTAGTTTCAGTTTTGTTTTTGCTGATATAAAAAATCTGTTTTGCAGTTCTCCATTTGAAGCTTTCAATCCTCTGCCGAATCAGATTTTTGAGGTCTTATACTCTTCTCCTAGCTTTATTTCAAGAAGCAGCGATAATCTTCGTCAAAACAGCTACACCAGGAAGTTTCTGAACCTTTAGTTTGTTTCTTTAAGCATTCCTTTTATTAGAAAATGATTAAGGTGATGCTTTGAAACAAGAAGATTAATATGAGATAGAAGGTTTTCATTGTGGCTGAATTTTATCGTCACTGCTATTCAAAAAGCCTAAAACACTCACAACCCTGCAAGGTATGATTTACCCAAATCTCGACATGAGAATGATTGATTACACGATTATTTTCTTTTTCTTCTTATTGTTGAGACATTGGTATAAACATTCTTGTTTGAGTTTATCTTTCGAAACTTGGATTTTCCTTTCCATTTTTAAGATTTCTTCGTTTTTATTTTTGTTGTTGATTTCATTCTCATTTTAGCATAAGAATTATTTTCCTTAGGATTTCAATTTTGATTTTGGTGACTTTGCCATTATTTATATGGAATGCCTACTTGTTACCTAACAATGGCCAGCCTACATTGAGAAAAATTGTTAATAGTCACCTATTAGCTTTTTCTTAAATCTCTTAGTGAAGTTTGATTTTCTTATTATAAAGGTAGACATACTTAAGGAAGAGATTACCAATCAAGAGAAGTTGGCAAAGTATCATAAAATCTAGAGAAATTTATTTTTCATCGAAATTGTAATCATTTTGAGATTTCAAAATTTTATTAAGATCTTTCAAAGTTTTATTATCAGTCAAGAAAAGTTATTTATAACCAAGTAAATACACTTTACAGCAAAGCACCTTTAACTCTAAAATTGTCATTCTTAACTCTTAAGGAGTCAATGATTCTCCCTATTCTACAAAGTCTTATTTTTCTAGAGTGTGATCCAGAAGTATATTTAAACTTAAAATATAAGAGGTCTCATCATGAGCCTGCTTACCATGATCATAGGGGAAAAATAGGCTGACATTACCAATACTGCTAAACAAACCAGGGTAATGGCTTATGATTGCCAACAATTATAAGACAAGGGGTCTCATCACGAGCCAGCTTGTTTAATACAATTATAACTAGTGAGTGACATTGTCAACTATCTGGCCACCAAATCAGGACAATGGGTTTTAAGATTTATAACAAAAAAAAAAATACATATATAAATGGATTTATCTCTAGATCAGTAATTCCTAAAGAGGCGGGATTCTGAATCACTGATGATTAAAAGGTAACCCTGTCGAGACTATATATGTTTGTTGGCAGCAGTGGTCCAACCTGTGACAAATGAGTATATTTGAAAAAGCCAAGCTGTAAAGTGACCCCTGCTTTATCTCTACAACTAATTAAAGACTGATGTAGAGTTTTGAATTATTTTAATTTATGAGAAATTTTAGGAAAATTTACAGTTAGATGATTCTGGCTTTTATTCATATTAATGAACCTAGTCGAACATTTCAAACATAATTCTCTCTTCTTTAATTATTTTTACTTTCATTTTAGGAAAATCTCATTCATATGAAATAGAGATAACTGGTTCTTCTCCCGTGTTTCGCCATTGTTGTGGTGAAAACACAACCCCCCCATTATTGATTTGCTCAACTCAAATAATGGGGACCCTTTCTATAAAAATTTTGGCTAAACACCTTTTTGGATTTTTATTTAGTTGATTGCCCTACGCTTTCGTTAATTTTTCATTTTCTTTGGATTCTTGTTTTGATTGCTTTTTTAGAAACGATTTTCTATAAGATTCCCATTGATGCTTGTTTCGCATCATTTGATCAACTGGCTTGAAAATGGCACCCCTTTGAAAGTTTGATCATTTATGTAGCCTAGGTTAAAAATGCATAAAATGTACGATATTGCATTTTGTAAATAAATTAGTTCAATAACGCATTCATTTTAAATATTAACCTGTAGTGAGTTTTTACTAACATTTTTCCATTTTTATTGATATAGCCAAATCATGAACAACCGGATTTTAGTAATTTATTCCAATAAATTATTAATCTCGAAAAATCATAATTTCAAAGTGGTTGTAATTTATTTTTCGCTTAGTTTCAAAATCGTTGTAGTTTAATTTTCATTTTTATTAAAAATGGTTGTAGCTTATAAAATAAACCAAAATAAAAATTAATCTTTAATATTAAATCTTAAATTAATTACATAAAATATAATTATTTTATTAAATTAAATTAATATATAAAAAAAATATAAAAATAGATTTTAATCGCATCGGAGGCTTTGATCGCATCGGGAGTTTTCAAGTGACACGTTTCTAAAAACCCCGATGGAATCGATACCCTCCCGACGCTGATTGTTGATTTGTTTTATATCGCATCGGGGACTTTGGCATTGTAACAAGTTTGAGAACCCCCATACCCCCGATTCTCCGATTGTGAAAAAGTCAAGCCGTGTTGCATTAAGCAAAGGGGCATTAAGGCATAACACTTACATTTGTTTGAATTTCGAAACTCACTCATACGATGAGTGAATAAGTGAAGAAAGGTAAGTAAAGTGACATAGTGTAGAGATAATTTAATGTTATAAATAATATTTATTAATTTAATTAATATATATAATATAATTAATTTAAATAGATTAAATTTAAATATGATTTAGATTAATTTTAATTAGTTATAAATAGTTAATGATATTAATTAAGTTAGATAAATTAATAATATTCTATTAATTAATTAGTTTAATTCATAATTACTAATTAAATTAAAATTAATTAGAGACTAATTTAGGATTAGTTTTTAATTTCAACATTTTTAGCCCAGCAACAGAATTTCCAGATTCATGCCAGATTTGACCCATCAACTTTGGAGGCTAATAGATTGAGTTATACTTGGCCAAATGAGGCCCAGGACGGCTCATTGGAAAGAGAACATCAAGGAGAACATTTTGGAGGAAGTTTCACCAACAGATTTAATCATTTATTGGGTCAAAAATCGGGCAGAAGATCAAGCTTCGAATTTTGAAAACAAAAATCAATTTTCTGAGTTATTTTCTTCCTTTTCATTTGTCCAAAGCCTCTTCTAATTGCAGATCCATTGGTTAATAATATCCTTGGCCAATCAAACTATCCCAGGCCTCAATGGAGAGCTTATATTTTATTTTCAATTATTTATTTAAATAGAATTTGATTGGATTTGATTTAAAT